>PISX010016465.1:0-46158 GCA_004024625.1 Mellivora capensis
AAGCTATCTAGCTGATCTCCTGCTACCTGATGTCGTCTCAGCTGCTACTTCTCCGCCATCTTGCTCGGACATGTTCCATTTTTTAATTACAGCTGTTCTTTACACCAAAGAAAATGTTTTCCATAAACATCACCTTTGAATTTCCTTAAAAATAATAGTCAGTGTCCTTTTTGAATATCTTGCCTTTCATCTGCATACATTTAATCCAATTTTTAAATAAGGAATAAAAATAATAAGAACTATATAGAGGTTTCAGAGTTATAAGATAAGAAAACGTATGAATATTTTAATGCACATTCTGGTAATGAGCCAATGTAGTAAAAACTAATTTTTTTGTCACTTACATGGTACACTAAGAATCTAACTCTTCAGGAAAAAAAAAAAATTCACACACACACACACACACACATACATATACATATATATATTCAACATATATGTATGTGTTTCACACTGCTTATGCTAGTTGTAAATATTGCTACTTACACACTGGCTTTTAAGCTGCCAAAAATCTTACACTGTCTTAATTATTTTCAGACACTTATCTGAGATCTTTCACAGAAAAATCAAGTGTTTCAGAAACTGTTATTGAATTGAATTGAATAAAATCACACTAACATTTGTCATGAAACAGAATTCAATATTGCATAGAATCTGATGTCAAGCTGTCTTGTTTCAAACACAAATTCAATGGCTTAAGAGGTACTGGTAACTGAATTATTCTAAAGATTCCATCATGAGTAAGTTTAATTAAAATATGGCCCCTTTATCATGATCTCTAAGATAATACTGTCGTGATGTTATGGTTTGCAGGCATACTTGTAAGGGATAATTTCGGGCAAAAAAAAATAGTAATAATTTTAAGCATTTGTGAAGATTAAAGATTAAAGATTAAATCTTTTCTTCCTGTTTTGTGTATTCAACAGAGCTGACTTCTAAGGGAGAAGACTGGAAGACATGTGTACATAAATTGTGTATTTTAATGTATTACAAATAAATGCTAATATGATTAAGAAAACCAAATTGTTTCTGAACCGCTGTTAAAAGAGTAATTTTGACCTTAAATTGGCTAATCATGCAAGATGCTACAGAATACTACCATTTTTTTTTTAAATCAGAAACCAAAGGAACAAATGAATTAACTGTATCTGGCCATGTGTATAATCCTCCCCCAGTTGATCCTCAGTGCATTGTACCATAGTGGGAGTGAGGCTTTTTCTGCCTCTTCTCTGTAACATATAAAAGGTATTAACATTCACTTAAAAAGGAAATAATGAAAGAAAGAAAAAGCAGCTTCTGTTTATACATAAACACCAGACATGGAGATTCTATACTGCTTCCTAGGAGAAACCAGGGAGCCAAAATAATGAGCTTACAACCTCAGAAATCTGTCTATGATTCCATTAACTGAAAGCAGTTACTAAATAATCTCTTCCATGATACTAGCATATTTTCCTTTGTAACATGTGCTACTTTGTTTTATCTAGCCCCAAAATGTTCCTTTATTTTAATTGCTATTAAGCTCTTTGCCCAAGATTTTATAGCTTCATCCTCAATACTCCCAGATTCCGTTTCTCTTCAGGTTTTGTAGCATGTGGTCACTGAGGTTACATTCACTTTCCCTCTTTTATGTTTAGCCTCATTGCCTCAAAGTTTTCTTTCCACTGAATGCATATGAGGTCATTTATCTCTTCATATTTCTATTCATTCTAAGTGCTGATTTTGTGTGTGGATTTTGGGGGGGGGGGTTGTTTCTCTGTGGGGTTTTTTTGTTTCTTTGTAGGGGGTTTTTGCCTTAAAAAAAAGTGTGACTTCTCTCATTTTTCCCTAACTCATTAAAACACCCAGATTTCTTTTTTCTAGTGCTTATTTCTTCTTTATTACTGGATAGCACAGAGCAACACCACTATGTATTACCTTTAAAGAGATTTACTGACCAATTTATTACATCTTGGAAATGCACTGGAAGTATTATGAATCAGAAATGCAAAAATTGTCTAAAGTGTCACTAGCAAAATTATTTTATGGCTGATGATAAAGATCAGTCAACTTCTGAAATTTTGATAGTAGGAAAAAGTACAAATATATCAGACAGAAACCACTTTTGGTTATTTGTAATGAAAAATGTGATTTCTATGATAAGTTAAATGTATTGAAAGAAAAAGCTAGTTAAATCAAATGTGTATTTTTATTAAAATAATTAAGACTATACTTAATTATATATAGCTTTCCCTAATGAGAAGGTGATAACAAATACCACCCCAAGTTATACTTGCTACTATGTATTTTCCAGGCTGGTTTTAAAATATTTCATTTTTTTTAATTTTTTTTTTTATATTTTTCTTGTTTTTTTTATTATTGCTTTTATTTTAATTGTCATCATTTGCATCATTTGCATCACTGTAATTATTTACCTAAGCCTTTTGTAAACCATCTTCACAGTGCATTAACTTTGGCACTATTCACAGTACATTAACTTTTGGCCCTCAAGAGCAAAACGTATCAAATACTGTTTACTGATCCATGACCAACATGAAAATGGCAATCACAGGTATAAATATTCTCAGACAGGTATAGGACTGGATGAACACCCCCAATGACACAAATTTTATAATTATAATAATTCATAATTACAGCTGTTAATTTATGATACATCCATAATAGACACTTACTGTAGATTTGGGGTATGTATTTGTTTACAAGTGTATTATAATACCCACCTCTTTTTCTCCCATTTAAGAAATCATTAGCAGAATAAATTATGGGAATAACCTTGCCTATATTCTATTTAAAAGGAGATAAATCTTTTTTTAATTTTTTTTTAAGGCACTTAAATATCCCTGGTTACAAATTACTTGGGATGCACTTCAGAGGTGATCAGATGTGTTAGTGTATCTCTCATGAGCCTAGGAACTGTTAACTTAGGGTTTCATTTCAAACCAAACAGAAGTCCAGGGAGCAATGGTAATGATGATCTAAATGGTAACAGTGGTAAAAGTCTGGCTAAATCAAGCAAAATCCTGGTGGTAAGCAGAATAATGACTCCCAGAGGTTTCCATGCCCTAATCTCTGGAAGCTGTTAATATGTTAAATTTACATGGTATAGGGGATTGTGCAGCTATGATAAAATTAAGGTGCTTGAGATGAGAGATTATACTGAATTATCTGGTGGGCTCAATGTAATCAAAAGGGGACTTATAAGGGAAGGAGAAAGACAGGAACCTCAGAGTCAGAGAAGGAGATATGAAGAAGGAAGCAGAGGTTGGAGTCATGAGATTGCTGGCTGAGGGCCATAAATTAAGGGATGTAGACTGTAGAAGCTGGAGAAGACTAGCTTTTTCCTTAGAGCCTTCAGAACGAATGCAGTGTTGGTGAGACACTGATTTTAGCCTAGTGAAACCTATTTTGAACTTCTGACTCCCAGCTCTAAGATACTAAGTCTGTGTTGTTTCAAGCCACTAAATTTGTGGTAATTTTTTACAGTAATTTGTTTCAACGTCTTGAAACAGTTAAGGCATATTAGTATATACTGACTATGTCTCCTGAAGCATCTGACTCACTGCCTAAAGGAATTAGTTAACAGTGACTCAAATGCAATGCTAATCAGAGAGATGACAACCAAGAAAAAAGAAGCAAGAGATCATAAAAATCTTGGGAAAATAATATACGAGTATCTGCTTTACAGATGGAGATTTAACCAATCACTTCCTTTACCATATCGGAACAATCCATTTGTTTGATTTTCCTGTTTTCCCCTACCATAAAATAAAATAAAATAATGAATGAGAATACATGAAAACTTTGGCAAAAAAGAAAATGGATAAATAAAGAATACAAGTAATTGATATTGTTTTCTTTAGGACTAAAGCTAATCACAGTCTTAGTTATATTAACTCACCTACTTAGTAGTTATGACTTAGTTATATCTATTTGTACATTGATTATCATTTCTACAGAAAGCCAAATCTATTTAATGAAAATGACTATTTCCAATTTTTCAGATATAGATCAATCTCACAGTTACAGTGTTCCATTTTAACAAGTATGGATTCTTCTATTTTAGTTCTAAATTATAAATTACTCACTACATAATCACTCAGCTGAAACATTAAGCACTAGCAGAGAAAGTATATCCCAAACAGTTAGTAAACACACCTCTCTACTTACAAAATAGCACATTATATTCCTGTTGTAGTTCTCTCTAGGTAATCTTAAATCCAGAGACACACTTAAAAAAAGACAATGTTGTTATACATGATGTAATATACTGGCAGCACATCATTCATGTTATACAATATGTTTCTTAAAAAATAAACCTGTTTTGAGGGCACCTGGGTGGCTCAGTGGTTTAAAGCCTCTGCCTTTGGCTCAGGTCATGATCCCAGGGTCCTGGGATCGAGCCCCGCTCAGGCTCTCTGCTTAGCAGGGAGAGAGAGAGAGAGGGGAGAGCAGAGCCTGTCCTCTCTCTCTCTCTGCCTGCCTCTCTGCCTACTTGTGATCTCTGTCTGTCAAATAAATAAATAAAATCTTAAAAAAAAACCACACCTGTTTTTTATATGTTACAGGAAACAACTGAGGGTAAATTGTGGTTGCTCCATGGTCCCCATATACTGGCTGACCAATAGAGGTGGACAATGATCTTTCCCATATGATAGTAGATAAAAACTCATAAGGTATTGTAAAAACACTTCCCAAATGCTAAGGAAATATTGCTACATTGAGGTCTATTTCCTTACAGATTAATAGAAAGCTAGATGGGCTTGAATACTTAATATTACATAGTTTTATGTTTAATAATCATATTTAAAATGAGTAAAAAACATAAATAGTGGTAATCACTATCTAAACTTGTCTGAATTATGTTAAGCAAAAGCAGTTTTGCTTTGATTGAATTATCAGATGTTAATACATTAAAAGTTTGGGATTCAATGAACAAATATTAATTGGAATGATTACTATACCCTTAGCACTCTGATATGCAGTGATATCAGATATTAAAAGTGATATGAAAGTCAAGAATTATGAATATTTTTAAAAAGAGAATATTTTAAGTAAAAGAGAATAAGAAAAGGAGTCAGCCTTTTTATTTGACAGTCCAGTTGTTGGGAAGGCCATGAATAAAAATCTACTGATAAAATTGCTCAGGACTATGATAAATATTTTGTATATGAATAAACCACTGATTTTCTATAATGATGCTAGAGAATATTTCAAAGGAAAGTTGATATTTGAGCTATGTTTACAAAAGTATAAAAAATTCTGTCTCATAATGTTAAAAAACATAACTACTTGTTTACACTCTGATAATTAAGTAGAATTAAGTGATTTAAAGTATCTCCCCAATAGAATTGCCTGCATTGATATAAACATGGCTTAGTCCCAGGTAAGGACCTCTTTATCTTCAGGTAATACTAGCTATCATCATATATTTTGATGAAATGCAAAATAAATTTCATAGTGATAAGTATACTGGGAGTTAAAATAAAGTAGCTTTTTTTTTGCTTTTCATTAGTTCATTAGTTAATAGATTTTAATGTAATAATAACATTAACACATACCCAGTTTATCTGCAATAGTTTTATTTTTAATAACCCAACTATGTTATATAAAGAAGTTAGAGCAGAACTAGAAATCACATACTTAAGAAATGTCACCAAGTTCACCAAAAATCATTAACTCTAGTATCCGAAGCAATTCCCCAATATTTTCCAACATTTAAGTACAGCTGAACTTCAACCACGCAGTAAAATACTATAGTTTAGATTTAAGCATACATTCCTTTCATTTCTGTCTAGTTGCTACAGGGCACAGCTATTCATATCTACAAAGCCTGTTGGATTTACATGTGAGGGGAGAATGGGTTGAAATGAAGGTTGCATCACAAGTGAAAGCATGAAGCACAATAGAACAGAACAAGAGAACGATTGTCTGAGGCACCTCTTTCGTACATTGCATGGACTGTGAGTGTCCAGTTCTTTTTCAGATATTTATCAGGGGCAGTTAACTATCATTCTTTTTGTTGTAGAAAATAAATGGATAGGGGTGGGGAAAGATGTCATGAGTAGGGCAGAAAGTTATGTGTGGAATGAAGGGGGAGGATGATGGGAGGGAATAACTTACCAAGGTTCTTTAAATCATGCAAGTTTAATGACCTTGCACATTTTATTCACACATACACTTTCCAACCTCCAGAGAGACTTAAAGACTTGTGACAATGTCAGATTCTTCTGAAAAGATTAAAGTTTAATGTCTTTTAAACTCAAAAATTTAAAACATATAAAAATAAAATGTAAGAGTCTTTTGATACCTCTGTATAGGAAAAGTGGTAACAATAATATAAAATTTGGTTTCAAAATTGCAAATGTTTTATAAACCACTGTACGCATCCAAATTTGCAAGTGAACATCACCAAGAAATGGAGAATAAATTTAGTTTTACTGGTCAATATATGTCAGTGAAATTTAACAATGGCTCAGGACATTTTTATAGGATGGCATGGGAAAATGTTACTAAATGTTACTAAAAGGAATATTTAATTGGAGTGTGCAGCTAGAATTTATTATGATGTTAACACATTCAGACCTATATGTTTATACATACACGTTAACATATGTACATATACCTACACATATAAAGTTTAGAATCAATGTTTGAAACTGTGTCTTAGAATATAACCCACTTACTCTAAGTTTACAAACATCTGTAATTAATTCCTTTCTGTAAAATATATCTACATATTAGAAATACTAAAATAAAGATAAAAGATTAAAAATTGTTTTTGAAACCTAAGTATTTCAGAACAGATCACAACTGTTTATATTCAAGAAAATATAAAAGCTAGTGCTACTAAGTTGGTTCTCAAAACTACATAATTTTTAATATAAAATTTTAGGTCTCCAGAGTTTGATTTATCTTATTAAAACAAACTCAGATTGTATGATGAATGCTAAATTTCTACATTAAAATTCTAGCTCTAATATTGTTTATTTGGGTATCACAGGTCTAATCATTTAACTAGTCAGTGCTCAGTGTTTTTAGCCTGAAAACAAGGATGATGCCTAGCAATAGCATTTTGTGAGGGTAATAGCATTTTGTGAGGGTTATATAACTATATATTATGTCCTATGATTATATAAGGTAACAGACACGTAACTCTATAGCTGTCAGTCCTTACATCTTTCCCTCACCATCACCACCTCCTTCATACAGACTACTCAAACCCTGAAAATCTGTTTTGAAAAGAACCTAAACCAATTTCCCTTTTGATATCTATGGGACAAGAACATATGTCCATGGGGCACCTGGGTGGCTCAGTGGGTTAAAGCCTCTGCCTTTGGTTCAGGTCATGATCTCAGGGTCCTGGGATAGAGCCCCACATCCTGCTCTCTGCTCAGTGGGGAGCCTGCCTCCCCCCGCCTGCTTATCTGCCTATTTGCGATCTCTGTCAAATAAATATTTTTTTTAAAAAAAGAACATATGTCCAAAGGACTTCAATCTAAGATAAAAGTTATGCAAAGTCCTTCTACCTTTAATAATTGAGGTATTTTGAAAATGCACACAGAGCTATGTCTACAAGTGGCACTCACTGATATGGGGCAAGCAAGAAAATTTTCAAAAACAGATAACATAAGATTAATGTTATATTTGTTAGGTTCAGTGTTTGCTGTTGTTGTTGTCAATAGGATTCTTATTTAAATATATTTATTTAATTGACATCCACCAAACTTTGATATTAATGTGATTTCTTTGTTTTTGTGAGATCTGTGATAAGTAATTTGTCACCTCTTTTTCATAATTCTGGATATGATTTTTAATGTTCCCATATGATTATGATTATTGCATCAGGGTTTTTTTTAATTAATTTAAATTTAACTGTCATTTTAAAGTTTAAAAATACTTTTATCTAGCTATCAGAAAAATGTATTTATAGAAAAAAAAGGATGAAAATGTTAAAGAATTAATGGACTTCATTCAGATTTAGGATATTTAAACCTAATTTTATCTATCTTTCAGACATCTTTGACAGAGAGTGTTAGAGAAAGTATTTTCTGCTTTCTCTCCAAAATCACTGAGTATATGAGTTGCAGACCTTCTATATGTTAACAGATACAATACTGTATTTCTTAACTTCTATAACTTACTGTGGTGAGGCAGTAAGAAGTTGGCAATTTGTCTTCTTTTCCACTGAGAAAATAGACTAATTTAAGATGATTTTTCTTTCATATAACCCAAAACATGCTGTCAGATCGAGAAACTCAATGACTGCTTAGCATGAAAACATCAATCTGAAAAGCTAGCTATTATCTGAGAGGTACAGTTTTCTCTACACTGATTTCAGAGAAAAATATTTATGCTTAAAGCACACACATTGTTATAATCTATATAAGAATATGAAACCTTTTGATTTGTGAGTTCCTACAGGAAGATTAATATTATTCCTGCAATAAATAATATTTTATCAGTTTCTAAAATACCTTAATGATTCCCACAAATCTATTATGAGAACTGTTCATTAATCAAAACTTTTTTAACTTCTTGTAAATATAACCATAATCTATTAACTTTTAATTTCCTCTAGCACTAGCTGCTGGGCCAAATCAGCAAATAGGAGCAATGTAATAGGTATTGCAGAATAGCACACTAACTCACTCTATAACCTTAGTAAGTCATTTTCACTTTCAAGGTCTCCTTCCATGTCAACAAACTGAAACAGACTCTAATTTTTTTTTTTAGACTTTATTTTTAAGTAATCTCCATACCCAACACGGGGCTTGAACTCACCCTGAGATCAAGAGTTGCATGCTCTACCAACTGAGTCAGCCAGGCACCCCAAGACTCAATTTTTGTTAAGACTGGTTGTGGTTGCCCGATTCTCTGAGTCCTTCTCTCTCAATCTCTCTCTCTCCCTCGCATGCGTAATACCAAATCTCAGAACTCATTTTAGGGAGAATAATATGTGCTATACATTCTAAAACAGAATGTAAACCACCAAAATTAAAATGCTAAGAAATAATAATAATTTAGCTAGGTGAACTTGATCCAAGTTATGAAAAATTCTTGATCCCCCTTCAATTGAGGATTAAGATATAACTTAATGAACCTTCCTGCTGTTTTTGACACTGAGAACCTCACTAATCTTTTTCTGTTCCTGAAAAAGTAAGAACCTTTGCTTAGATGCTATTTTCTCATTTTTCCTTATTTTTCTCTTACCTCTCTGACAATATGATCACTTTTAAGGAACTATCCTACACGCAGATGTGTTTCCCTAGATGCATTGCTTCAATCAAACATTGTGCTTCTTTCTATTCCCTCATTAGGTGAATTTATGTGTTCTCTTGGTTTTAATTATCACCCATGTCTTGATGATTCCTAGTTCTGTATCTCAGGCTCTGACCTTTACCCTAAATTATAGATTCTTGCCTACCTGCTTATCCAAAGACATCTCAAACTTAGCATGATAAATCTGCATCACCTTCCTAATCCTACTCTTACTCCCATTTTCTCGATCTCTGTGGAAGCCAACAGTCTCTAGCCCCGAGACACCCAACAAAATTTCCACAATGCTGAAAATATTCCACATATGTACTGTCGAGGATGATAGCTACTAGCCACATATGGCTAATAAGCATGTGAAATGTGGCAAATGAGGAACTGAATGAGGAACTGAATATTTAATTCTGGCATTTTAAATTCTTTTGCTTAAAAAAAAAGGTCTGGTGTATACTAAATTCTAGTGGGTTTCCATCACCAAAGATGGGGGAGAAGGAAAGTGATTGTGCATAAAACATAAAATCATAGTATGGGGCACCTGGGTGGCTCAGTCACTAAGCATCTGCCTTCTGCTCAGGTCATGATCCCAGGGTCCTGGGACTGAGCCCCACATCAGGCTCTCTACTCAACCGGAAGCCTGCTTCTCCCTCTCTCCCTCCCCCCTGCTTGTGTTCCCTCTCCAGCTATCTCTGTTTGTCAAATAAATAAATAAAATCTTTAAAAAAAAAAAAGTAAAACCATAGTAAAGAAAAAATTCTAAACCTCAGATGCAACTTTGAGATTTTTATTTTATTGGATAGAAAAATAAATGAAAAAAGTGCTAATTTTATAAATTTTAGTTACAAATAGAGCATATGAGTATGTATCTTATCCCAGAAGAGTAAAATAAGTATAAAACAATACATTTTTAAAAGTATAACACACTGATTAGTTGACAAATATTTCTTGAGCACTGACTATGTTCAAGGCCCCTGTGCTAGGTGCTGGGCAGTCTGCAAGAAAACAGACAACCATCACTCAGGTCCTCAAACATCTTTAATGTAGTAAATTCTCTCCTAAGTTCCTTTTTCTTGGGGGGGTAAGGGGAAGGTAGGTTAAAAAATTAAGTTTATTTCACTCTTAAAGAGAAGTGGGAAAAAAAAGAATCTGTGAAAAATAAGCATAAATATATTTTTTCTGAGGATATAATGCTTTATAAGGTAAACTAGAGTACATACTTTCTTTAGAGCAGTATTTTGTTTTTATTAAATCTGTTTTTTATAGCAAACTTTTGGGATGATAGAAAATGCAATTTCAAAAACACCTTCAAAAGAATTATCCCAAATATCTAACAAGATGAAGTTGGTGTAAAAAATGACAATGAGATATACTTATGAACAACCTATGTAGATACATGTTTATTCTCAAAATCCTACAACGAAACTATATTATCGTTGTCAAAAAATATGGCATGCTTTAAATAAATGTAAAATACTTTTGGAGTACAAATACTGATGGGATAAATATGGTACAAGATTAAGTGACAGGTTGAAGAAAAAGAAATCTGTATGAGCTGATTAATTATTACAGAATTATACTCTCAGCTGATTGTTCTTCTTAAGTAGAAAAAGACTGAGTCTGCTGTTTATAAATACAATAGTGGTTCTTTCATTAGTTATCATCATCTCTTAAAAAAAAAAAGATACTGGGTTAATTTTGAAGGTTAAGAAACACATTCTGCTAGAAGTTTTTAAGTACAGAACTCATAATTAAAATAACAAAAAAGAGCATAGTGTTATTTATACTTAAGGGATATAATTTTTGCAGGGCTTTTAAGGACAAGAAGTGTATTTTTTCAGTTTATGTCAAAACATAAAAACAGATATATATGCAAAAAATAAAAAGATAATCATTAGCAGTATGTTCTACAATGTGTTATCAAAAAGTAATTAACTATACTTTTCCTATTAAGTAGAAAACAAAATTGATTATAATAGCACTCTTCTACTGAAGCTAAATGCTCTCGATTTTACATATTCTACTATACATAAGTTTTATTATAATTCTGCCCTAGAATCTGCAGTTCCTCCATCACAATATTTATTCTCTTATACGTACACCAGTGAAAATTCCACAGAAATGTGCAAAAATTTCATTATACCAACTGTGAATGGTAGGAGTACCTCAAAATACCCTTACTCATCCTTAAAGACCCATCACAGAGTAAATATTTTTAACTTATTTTTTCTATTTATTTTTTAGCAGAGTAAATATTTTTAAATGTGTATGCAAATAATTCCTAAAACTATGAACTATTTTAGATGAGTACAGATGGATGGTGCCTTTATTTTTTTGGCTCTAAATACATTCAAATTTATTTTAAAGTGTAAAACATGAATAATCCAAGTAAAATTCTTAAGGATCTTAGAGTCTTCTGCTTATACCACACTTCCATAGTATTCTTTCGACATGAAAATATTGTGGTTTCATCTCTATGCAAACACCTGCACTATCTTTTAAATCATTTTAACTCCTTTCTGGACTATTACAAGTTTTGTTGAATTTCCTGGACATGTTAGCACACAGAGTATTCTCACAGAAATGGACATCCAAAGCTCTATACAAAGATGATGATGTGTTTTATTGTATTTTAATAGCTTTCTTCATGACTATCCTTTGATATCCCTAGAATTAATGCCATTAAACTACTACATATCAACTTATTGGCACAATATGGTTTAATTATCTCTAAATCTTTTATTTTTAATAACCACATTAAAATTTACCCCACTTTTTCCAGTAAACTCTATTTTTCTCTTGAATTCCTTTTTCTTTGACTGGAAGTATTTGAGGCGATGAAAGTCTTGATCTTGAGGGTGATTTTTAAAATAGGATCCTGGCAATATCTATTTTCCCATAGGACATTCTAGGAATACTACTGTGCCATTTTTCATCATTCAAGTGTAATGCTATCATTACATACGATATGTAAAGGATCTACAACATAATTATCTTCTATTTCATGTTAAAGTCACTGGAACGTATCAGCAATTGTTCTTTTTGCCTTGGTTCCCAAAGCCATTTTCCCACAGTTGATTTCAATAAATATTGGGCACCTACTATGTGACATATAACAGTGCCACGGGCTGAACAGATAAGATTAAGCAGAAACATTCAGAAATCAAGTGAGGGTGAGCAAGAGAGGTCACAACAAAAAACTGTTAATACTGTAATAGTAACACACAAGTTAGCAAAGGGAGCAATTCATTTAATTTAAGGAGTGGGGGATCAGAAAAAGCTGATGAGATGTGTTTTATCTTTAGCTGGGCTTTGAGATTTATGTAGGAATTTATAAGAAACACCTGAAAGAGGAGAGAGGGTACACAGATAAGAAAGTGTATCATTTGGTAAAGAAAAATGAGTAACCCACTATGGCAATAATAAGGGGGTCAGGTGTATGTGTAGAAGAAGATAATCTTCAAAAACAGAATGCAGAGAGGCTGTGGAGGACCTTCAGGAATGTGGCTAGAAGTTTCAGCTTGATTCTCTAAGCAGAGGACGGTTTTGGTGCAAGAGTCCACAGTAAGATCTATATTAAGAAAGATCACCCAAACATACTCCAAGATAGATTTAAGCGGGAGAGTTTGAAAGGACCAATTTGGAGACAACAGACTATTATAACAGTTCCAGATAGAAACTGCTAAAGGCAAAAAAAGAAAAAAAAAAATAAGGCAGTGAGAGTTAAGAGGAAGAGAAGCAGCTGAGCAGAGGAGGAAAATGTTAGGACACAGAAATTAATAAAACTTAGAGACACAAGAAAGACATGAAAAATCAAGTATGACTTAGAGTTTCCCGTTTAAGTAACAAGTTAACTAGAATAGGAAAAACAAGTGAATGTTTCATTAATGCCTTAAACGATAGAACACACCCTGTTCATTTTTGGATCTATCATTTAGCACAGGCACAGTATAGGCACTTAAATGGCTGTGAATTAATGAATAAATTATTCATATTTGTGGTCAGTCATTTTTTATCGCAACTTATTGCAATTTATTGCAATCTCAGTATTTTCAACAAATCTGCTTTTCTAGATAACCAAAGTAGGAAAATGCTATAAGCATAATCAAAGCATAATCAAATCATATCTGTACACAGACTTAGACAAGTCAATTCGTACAGGATGAAGCTTGGAGTCATTTATTATAATGTCTTGATCTTCATATATAAGGACACCATTAGTTTGTGTCCTTTGAGTTACTATTTTTTGAACCATGTTAGGTTTGCTGAGAATATTTCCATAATCCCACTTCCAGGCAGTTCTTCTCTCACAACTATAAAGGTAGTTAAGGAAACTCAGGGTGACAGTCATTGGTAATTAAATCATATATATGTATTAAATATGTGTAATTATAGATGACATATATATGTATAATTATATGTGTAAGCATATATATAATTTATTTTTATATAATCTATAATTAAGCTATATACTAATCTCATTATTGGCATGCTTTTATGATTATGAGCATAAACTTACTTCCTCTGCTATAGAATCATTTTTAGATGTTATACTTTATACATGGATAGGATTATCTGATGGGGAAAAATTTCCAAAATATTATTCTGTATTAATATTTTCATCTGTGGTAAAATGATATAATATTCCAATATCAACAACCTAAGAGGCACAAACTAATTATTTTGTGGGTGTCCCCAGCCAGTTTCATTCAATTAGTTACATGACTCAGTTCAAAAGGTGACTAATTGGCTTCTGTTTCATATTGCAAAATTACCATCCCATCTATGATACATGCAAAAACATTGAGAAATTTTAAATTTAAGCTTAATCACCTTGTCTAAATATTAAACATCGAGAAATAAGGGGAAGGGTAATTGACATTCAAACCCTCCCTGAGGCAGAACAATTTTCCACTTGCTCTTACCCAATGATACACTCTGTACACAATACTTGTCTATCAGCAGTCAACACCTCTGGAGTACAGAAACTGCTTCCTCTGCTTAACTAGTTGGAGTGAATTCGACAAGGATTAGTTATGCTTGAGAGGGTATCAGTAACCCCAGGAAGTCTCAAAATAATGACTCTCCTTATCCTGCAATCCAATCATTTTAGCTAGGAGTGGATTGAAATGTTTAATTATTACTTGGAAACCAAGTAAGATATTTTGTTCTACTTTTTTCCCCACTATTGTGTTACATTTTTAAGCAGATTTTTTTGCAACCTCCACAAAAAAGGCTGGTATATTTTAACATCTAAATAGATTTATTATACTAAAACTTCTCTTTCCTCTCTTTTTATGGGTGGGTGAATATTTCCACGCACTAGTTCCATTCCAGTAGAGTCACTTTGCAGTCATTTCTGGATTGTCATTGTTCTATATGTCTGTAAACTGGTAACAATGGTTTTTCATCACATTTTGCATATTAATAATTTCACATTTCAACATGAAAGTTTAGCTTAGCAGTTTGAGAATCGATGGCGGGACTTAATTTCCTATACTCATTTTCACATTTTAAGGCTTATATTTTGAAAGGAGTTCAAATTTAATAGCACTAATTCATCTCAAGTATTAATTCTACCTGCACAGAAGTGCATTATGGATTTTAGTCAACTATGTAGTTTCCTAGAAGGATATTTTGAGTCTACTGGCCCAAAATAATTTTTTTTTTAGTTACCTATAGAACTTCAAATATTTCTTTCCTCACAAAACAAAAGGTGGTCAATAATGACTTTTGTGAATAGCAACGTTTTGCACATAGTGGGCACTCAAAGATATTTGTTTAAATTAGCAAATGTTCATGAAGGGTTTGTAATCCATTTAGGAAAGAAAACATGTGGCTAAGAAAGAAAAAAAAACTTAGAAACTGACACTTATACTAATGCAAATTGAGTGAGAGTCCACAAACTATTGGAAATAACATTAGAATGACAGTTAAACTAGGCTCTTACCTACTTCTGCCACCGTCTAGCTTTGTGATATTTTAAGTCACATGCTGGGGCACCTGGGTGGCTCAGTCAGTTAAGGTTCTGCCTTCAGTTCAGATCATGATCCCCAGGTCCTGGGACCAAGCCCTATACCCATGGTGGGAGTAGGGTGGGTGGGGGGGTGGTTCCTGCTCAGCAGGGAGTCTGCTTCTCCCTCTGACCCTCCCCACTGCTGCTGCTTGTGTTCTCTGTCTCAAATAAGTAAATAAAATCTTAAAAAAAAAAAAAAAGTTACATGCTTAAAATAAATGTAAAAGTAAAGCAGTATTGGGGCACCTGGGTGGCTCAGTGGGTTAAAGCCTCTGCCTTCGGCTCAGGTCATGATCCCAGGGTCCTGGGATCAAGCCACACATTGGGCTCTTTGCTTTGCAGGGAGCCTGCTTCCTCCTCTCTCTCTGCCTGCCTCTCTGCCTACTTGTGATCTCTATCAAAAAAAAAAAAAAAAAGTAAAGCAGTATTACAATGATGAGGAATGAATACAGGGAGGCTAGCAAATGTGCATTGGTTGGCAATCTAGAATTTATATTGACCTTTCTGGGCTTGTTTCCTCATTTTAAAATGAGAGTTGAACTAAATGACCTCCTAGTTCCTTTTCATCACTAGAACATTTTAATTTTCATGAAGGGGACCAAAAGTAATAGCATGATTAAAATTGCTAATGTTCAACCCTGAAAACTTCTTAAGTTTGGTTTTACCTGAAATTTGCTTAAGAAGGCAAATATGAATAAGTTAACGGGAAAGCAGGAAGCGATAGTCACAGCACATTTTTTTTTGCTGAATGAATGAATGAATGAATGAGGAAGCAGAAATAGAATAAATTATATTTATATCTTTATAACTTACAAAGTGCCTTCCAACAAATTATGCATGTACTCATTATATCCTAAAAAGAATCCTTTGAAAAACTAAGTACATTATATTACCTAGGAGCTCTAAAACATACAAAAAATGGAGCCATGTTTCAAAGCAAAGCATTTGGAGTCTAGCCCCTGCTCTTAACTATAACACTCTGACCCAATCAGTATCTTTTTCTCTATGTTCTATTTTCCTGTTTCTCCAGGCTTCATTTATCACCTCCCAGTTCAATACCCTTTTGGGTTTTTCACCACTTATACCTCAATTATCCTCTGGATTTCTTTTTTTATTCTTTTATCTTTTATTCATTTATCTCTTTTTTCTGCTACATTCTCTTTTCTAGCCTAGTTTGTTACAAACATTTTTTATTCATTTGAAATTTCATACCTCGTTTAAAAGTGATATAATATTGTTAAAATGTCAATGTAAAATGGAGACAAGACCTGAGGATTCCCTGAGTGGACAAAACCATTTAAAGCACAGAAACAAAACTATATCTAGCATATTTCATGAACAAAAGTAAAACTTAGGTTATTTCTTGTAAGTGTCTCTGAAAATCATAAAATCACAAAAGAGTCTTAAGTCATCTTCCTAATGTGGTCTGGAGATAATCGCTTTTGACCTACTCCCTGCCATCTGACAATCCCCACTGCAATTCCAATCACTGTAAAAGTTAACAACTTCCTCATTTTTTACCTTATAGCTATGCTATAACTTCATACCCCTAGCTTCTTATCAGTTTCTATTTTTGAAAGCTCCCAGTTTACAAACTGTTCTTATATGTATAATAAATTAATACTTTTTCTTGATTTGACAGTTTCAATTTTGATTATTTTGATAATTTTTGACAATAGCTAATAAGTTAAGCTCAGTATTACATCTAACCAAGAGGAGATAAAATGATAAATATAAAATTTAAGTGAAATTAGATATAAGAATACAGCTACAGATTTCTACAGCCCCGGGAAATGTTTACAGAACTCTAAAAATTCCCAGAAGTCCTCATTTTGTTTTAAATAAAATCATTTTATAACAATATTCAAGAAAATACTGCCCAATTTAGAAATTTAAAAATATTGCAGTTTCAACAATAGTGGTTCCCTTTGTTGTCCTTTGAAATTATAGACAATTTTATCTGCATTAGATATTTAATTCTTTCTTTTTTTTTTGGAGAGCAAGATGGAATATCAGTTTAAGAAGGAGTTAAAAGCATTGAAGATAATTTAAAATTCAACATAACCATTGGTATATAATAGATTTCCTTTTTAACTTACCTGCCATATTACCAGCTGAAAAAATTGTGCAATGGTTACAAATGCTTTTTCTCAGAAAAAAATATTTTCAAAAAAATTATTTTCTATTATATCACTGGGCTGATGATCTGTGGACTGCTATAGAGATCAACTAAATGTTACTTTTCCAAAATGTTAACATTTCAATATTTATTTTTTAAAAGATGAATCAAAAGAAATCAAATATCAAAAAATATATTTCTTTTTTTTTAAGATTTTATTTATTTATTTGACACACAGAGACAGAACACAAGCAGGGGAAGCAGCAGAGGAAGAGAGGGAAGCAGGCTCTCCACTGAGCAGGGAGTCCAATGTGGGACCCAATTCCAGGATCTTGAGATCATGACTTGAGCCCAAGGCAGAGGCTTAACTGACTCAGTCACCCAGGCACCTCCCAAAAATAGATTTATGTCATTTAACTCTCTATAAGAAAGTGTTTTTTAAAAATCGACATATAACATTAGTGATGGCATTTTTTAACTAACATCTCAGTAAAATTGGCATCATCTTATTACTTATAGAGGTAGTATAAAGTAATGTTTTTGAATGTTTAGAGTCTAAAATACTTCAAAGTTTTTTTCCCAAAATGAAACTATACTATGTAATTTCTACACATATATTTTCTCTTAAAATAACATGGTTTCAGAGAATTAGGCATTTGGAAATACTTAGGGACAAAGTTACATAAGGTTATATTCCAACAGCAATTATAAACTTCCTTTCAACGCATTCGTCCCAATGATAGAATGTCTACTATATATACATATATATGTGTATATATATGTATATATATAACTGCCATTCTTTGACTGCAATTGCAACTTCAGAGAATGTGATTGTCACTAACTAGTTGCAGTTCTGAAAGATGTTAATATATCTTGAGTTCCAACTGTGCTTAGCACTATAAAAAGCTTTTCACGTTTTCTTTTCCCTGTTACTGCTTTCTAAAGACAATCATTACACAGGTAAATCTCTTACAGCTATTCATTACATATGGTGTTAATGGTGTTAATATTTTTTTAAATTTTTGGAGAGTATTACCTCATATTGAGACCACTGTAGTGATCTGTATATTTGTGATTTTAGTAACATATACACATTCAGATTTTCAATGTCTTACATAATCTATTTTCACCATATATATTCAAACTTTTTTTTCTCAACCTTTTCCAATCCTACAAGGAACCAGTCTCACGGTTTTTGGTACATTTTGTGCTTATTTCTGTTTCTAATATATTCCCTGTGCTCTTCTTTCTACATGGAACACCAGCTTTCTTTAGCGCTATTTATTAATACTGCATCATTATAAGTAAACCAGACTGAATTCTCAAAATCTTTAGGAGACTATAGCAGATACTGATCCTGGCATTCTCTGAAATTCAACTGCATATAGTCTACAGTAAATTTACAACAGGTTGTTCTTTGTTTGAGGTTTGTTATATCTCTGCAAGCAGAATGCAAATTTCTTGTGAATAAAGGTTAAGTCTATTATTTTATTATTTGTGGTACCCACACCAGACCAAGATATAATCAGGTGTACGTCCTTATACTCTTCCAAGGGAAGCACAAATACTTTTCTGACAACAACACATCAAGCCTGGAGATAGTACCAGCTTCACCCAGTCAGAAGCCTGTCATCATCAACTTCAGTGTGGAACAGTATCTGCCTTATTTGGGGGACCTATTTTCTATTTATTCCAACTATGTGATTCAACTGAGGGTTGCCTATCATAATACCAAATCCTTGTAGCCAAATGATTTTTAAAATAATGAGACGTGGGTGCATCAGAGGCATTCCATGAGGATTTTCCAACTGTGATTTTAAAAAAAGAAGAGAATCTTATTCTCTGAATAGCAAAATTTAGAAGATATGGAGCTGGAAGATGTTGGTAGCTATGGGTCCATTCCACAGAAAAATTAATCTGAGAAAATAACACTAACACACAGATACATGAAATACAAGAAGAATGGTTCCTAATGTTGATCTAGTTCCTGATTCAATTGTTGCTGAGGTTCAAATATGTCCCTGCTCTACCAGCAGATGGGTATACTGGAACCCTTTTGTGGCTATACACCCAAAGGTAAACAAGACATAAGGATTTCTTGATTATTTCAATGTCTTTCTTTTTTAGTATGGACAGGATCCAAAAATTGGTTCAAGGAAAAGATCATTTAAGTAAAAGCAGATAAAAATAAAAGCAGTCCTCTGAGATATAAATGATGTTACAATTTATAAGTAATGCAACAGGTCAGATTATCACCCTTAGTCTGTCCTACAAGTCATGTAGATACTTAATAAAATACAAAAATTCTGATAAAATACCAAGCTTGGCCTAGACAAAGAACAACTTCAACATTCATGTGATTGTCTAGCATGATTATAACTCAAACATGAGAGAGAATGAGAGCAGTTACTCTACCTTCAATACAACATTTTGCCTAGAAACATCTTTCACAAATACAGTGGAGAGGGTGCTATCATCTCTATCATTCATATTCTACTCCACAATTAGTATTCCATAATTCTTTTCTAAATTTGAGAGTTCTCCAAGCAGTTTTAAGAAATATATTCTTATAGAAGAAATGGTATCACTCCAGTCTGTGTTCATTAACATAAAAGTCTAAGAAGGAGATTCTTTCAGAGTTTTTAGGCTTTAGTCGTAAGTCCCCCTTCACTCAACAAATAGCTATTTATAAACAGTTATGTATATTTTAGATATATTCTCATATTTCTAAACTACATATAAAATAAAATACCACTGTATCATAGCTCACTATTAGAGATGTTTGTATATGGCACAAGTTGTATTATGCTACCTTAAATTTCAGCACCAAAAGATGAGAATATTATTTAAACCTGAAAATCTGTAAACATTAGTTCCATACTTCTTTGAGTTAAAAGGGACATTTTAATATGTACCTATAAATTTAGCACAATACAGAGAAGTATATATTTATATTTGGTTAAACTAATTATAAAGAGAAAAATAGGCTAATATTTAAGTTAAAAATGGAGTTACCATAAGTAAACTTAAAATGGTCCTATTAAGCAGATGATTTAAAGTGAATTGCATTCCAGTTTCACATTGTTAGTATATTAGTTCTACTAATATACTGATATATTAACTAACTAATATATTAGTTAGCATATTAGTATATATTGTAGGTTTGCAAAGAATGGCAAAGAGATATCTGCATTCTTGTGTTGACCACAACATCATTCACATAGCCAAAACATAGAAACAACCAAAATATCCATCAAGCAAGCTTATTCTTTGGGGGTGCCTCAGTCTGTTGAGCACCTGGCGCTTGGTTTCAGCTCACTTCACCCATGATCTCATGGGTCATAAGATCGAGCCCTGCTTCGGGTACTCCGCTCAGCAGGGAGACTCCCTTTGCCCCTCCTAAAATAAACAAATATATCTTTAAAAATTTTTAAAAAGAAACAACCAAAATGTTCATCAATGACTGAGTGGATAAAAAAGTGTGTGTGTGTCTGTTTGTATACACACACATAGTGGAATATTATTCAGCCACCAGAAGGAAGGAAACATTGTCATTTGTGAAAACATGGACAGACCTTGAAGGCATCATGCTAAGTAAAATAAACCAGACAGAGAAAGACAAATACTGTATGCTATCATACAGAGACCCAGAGAGAAACAAAGAAGAAAAAGGGGTTAAAAAAAAAAAAAAAGGTCAAATGCATAGAGACAGTAGAAAAGTAATTGGTAGGAGCTGGGAAGTGGGGAAAAATGGAGAGGTTGGTAAAAGGGTACAAACTTTCAGCTATAAGATGAATAAGGTCTGAGCATCTAAGATATGGTGGCCAGGGTTGATAACACTGTATTATATAACTGAAATTTGCTAAGAGAATACAACTTAAATGTACTCACACATAAAACTTTTTTTAATATGTGAAGTGATAGATGCATTAATTAACTACATGGTGGAAATCCTCTCACAGTTTATATGTGTATCAAATCACTGCAACCACAATGTACACCTTAAATACTTTGTAATTTTATTTGTCAATTATGTTGCAATAAAGATAGAAAAAAAAACAATCTGGTCTTTTCTACTTAAAAGATTATTCTGTATATAAGGACCAGATTATTTTTTAAAATCTGCCACTGTAATAGAAATGAAACATGTAGTCACTTTCTAAAATGATCTATTCCTTTTCTACCTCTTACTGTTGTTGTCATTGTTATTTCATCTGGGACAGAAATCATAAAAGAGATTCAAAGTCCATTTGCATAAATAGATCCTTTCACCAGTATTTTATTAATGTTAATAACACTGCTAAAGTATATTTAATAATTATATTCAAGCAGTATTATTCATATTGACAAATTACCAATTATTACAATTATTTTTTGTTTTGATGATAGCCAGTAGCAAATCTAAATCACATTTACCCATTAGCCAGTCAGTTAACAAAGATAAAACAGGGATTTCACACCTGTTGTCATCACTTCTTCCCACTTAAATTAGAGATGATTTTATTAGCACTTGAGAATATCTACTATGTGAAGAAAGTCTATTTCTGTCATAAAAAGCAGGAAGTCCATTTGTATGTCAGATATCTATCAATTTATAACTTCATGTGATTTGTCAAATATCTATTCCAAATCCAACATGCCAGTCAAATATATGCAAAATAAATTACTAGTATTCAAATGTACCAACTGTGGTTTAATAAATAGGTACAGCTTATTATAAAAGTATTTTTTCATTCAACGTGCTTAATGAAGAGAAAGGACAGTGAGAGAGGTGGAGCTAAAAGTGCACTGAAACCTAAAATATATTGATGCAACAACCCTTTGATGTTGACGTTACTATCTCTTTTGTACAGTTAAGGAAACAGGCTCAGGAAGTGCAAACAAACTGCACAGCACAGAAAGTGGTATATAGCTCATTTGAATCCAGATCTACTTGGCTCTAAAGTCTTTCTTTTCCTTCACACTATTGCTTCTTAACTTCTTACTTGCTGTAAACAAATATTCAAAAAATAAAGAATAAAAATAAAATACTATTTCTTTTTTAAGATTTTTATTTATTTATTTGAGAGAGAGAGAGAGAGAGAGAATGAGAGCAGCATGAGCAGGGGAGGGGTAGAAGAGAGGGAGAAGCAGGCTCCCCACTGAGCAGGGAGCAAGACTGGGGCTTGATCCCAGCACTGTGAGCTTTAGGCACTCCTAAAATACTAAGTATTTAATTTGAGATTTCTGGAGTTCCATAAAAACACCTATACCCTTAGGCAATTTTTAAAAATTTTTATTTATTTTATTTTGAGAGAAAGAGCACATGAGAGAGTAGGGAGAGGGGCAGAGGGAGACAAAGAGAGAATCTTTCACAGGCTCCAAGCCAAGCTCAGAGCCAATTGTGGGGCTTGATCTCTCACCTGAGATCATGACCTGAACTGAAATCAAAGTCCAACGCTTAACTGACTGCACCACCCAGGCACCCCACCTTAGGAAATTTTTAATGGAAGCAAATGCTGATAGAAAATATTAAAAGGAGAAAGCACTGCTTCTCAAACTACCTGCAGTGAAGGAATACGTTGTTTCAGTTTCCAACTGCCACTCTACAATTCTTCTAAAAATATGTAATTACCAGAAAAAAATTACTAGAAAAATGATCATGTGCTTGGACTTCACAGCAACATCAAATTGGTATAAAAACTTCTAAATGCTTGGGGTACCTGGGTGACCCAGTTGGTTAAGCATCCGACTTGACTTGAGCTCAGGTCATGATCTCGGGATTGTGAGATCGAGGCCTGATGGGCTCCACACGCAGTGGGGAATCAGGTTTAGGGTTCTCTATGCCTCTTCCTTCTGCCCCTCCCCATCTCCTGTGTGCCTGTGTGCACTCTTTTTCTCTATCTCTCTCAAAATAAATAAGTAAATCTTTAAAAATTTCTAAATGCTTACTCTCAATTTCTGTACTTATCTATGGAAGACCAGCACCAATGTGCAGGCCATACTTTGAGTAAAATTGATCTAAAAGACAGGTTTAGCAATGAGTTCAGCATATATTAATTTATATATTAGAAAATGTATTTTTCACCTAAATTTTATTAAGGCCAATTCCCACTTTGTTGCAAAATCTTGATACTTAAGTTGCTTTTTATGCTAGTTTAGTATAAAAGAAAATAAAGTGCTCCTTAAGAAAGATTAAGGAAATTGAAAATAGAATAAAATATATTTTGTCTTACTGAAGCAGGTAGATAGAAAAGCATAGCCTTATCAACTCAATATTCATTTTAGTTCTGTGTGTGTGTGTGTGTGTGTACATAAAATTGTTATTAAGGATCAACATGCAACACTGCTAATTACTTTTGAATATGGTAATTATTATTCTGTGGTTAAAATTATTTCATCTTCTTTCTGACAGGCTCAGGGGATGTGATTTGTTCTTACTGAATATATTGATAATCACAGCAATGGAGAAACAAGATGACTAATGTCATGTTTATCCTTTCTGTCAAAGCTGGCAGATAAAAACAGGTTTCCACACTTGCCATTTTCCTAAATGTGGCAGCAGTTCATAATAGATCCCTAAATGCATTTTGACAAAGTGAAAATTTGTTTTACATCATGAGATCTGGGCAATGATTCTACAAAAATGTGATAATTAAATTCAGAAAATAAGAAACATGAAATAGATTTTTCCCACAGCATAGTAAGTAGCTTTGAATAACATACTATATAATGACATTGTTTTTAGTTTTCTAATCTTATTTTTTCAAATGTTACTAAACATGGAGTACACTTAAACACAATGGATAGGGTAATGAGATCAGTATTTACTGATTACCTTAAATAATTATCAAGGTTTTTTTTGTAATTGGGGAACAAAATTATCTTACTAATTTTGGTATATGGATAAAAACTACAGTTCACTAATATTGGGATTTTCATTTATGAAGCATTTCTTAGAGTTCATAAAGAACATCTAAAGAGTTTAAAGTTTTGAATTAAACAAATAGTATTATAATCTATGCAGAGCTATTACTGTTGTGAAAAAACAAACCTTTCATGACATTATAATAGCTAATAAAAGTCAATCAGTTGTAGAAAATTCCATAAAATTGTACCTTAATATTTAACAAAGTATAAAAGACAGTTTGAAAGTTATAAAATACAAAATAATCATTTTCCAATTATTTTATCAAGTGTATAGTTTCCATGTAATTGCCATACATAGAGAATACAATTAGAGATAGGTAATGGAAAAACCAATTAATAGCCCAATATGCCTCAGAAAATACAGGCAAAATCGTGATTTATTAGAGTCTTTGCTCAGTGATGTCACAAATTGGTATATTAGCAAATAGTAGCTCAGCAAATGATTGTTTAATTAAAACATTAATACAGGAGGCATACAAGAGTAATAAGGTTCAAAGTAGCAATTTACTGAAACAATACTGAGTGTGCCTGTCTCACACTGGGATTAACTTCATATTGTGTTGGCAGAGAAAAGATTTAATTCATGTTCGTTATCATTGTAACGGTCACCATGATATGGTACTAGTATATCTCAGCTGAAGAAATAACCTATGACACACCAATAATTCACCCTGAACTTCAGCAGGGGCTGCTCTTTGTAGAACCATGCTGTGCATTAAAGACTTACATGATGAAACTTTCTGAAAACGTTGGGTTTCTTGAGGATTCAGTCCTTGACCTGCTGCTTTTCTAAGTCTTCTTGATGAACTCACCAACTACCATGACTTCAACACCCACAAAGCTCTCTAGTCTTGCCTTCTCCCTAGAAATTCATGTTCTTATATTCAGTTACCTACTGACTAGGTATTTTTTTTAAAGATTTTATTTATTTATTTGACAGAGAGATCACAAGCAGGCAGAGAGAGAGGGGGAAGCAGGCTCCCCGCCGAGCAGAGAGCCTGATGTGGGGCTCGATCCCAGGACCCTGAGACCATGACCTGAGCCGAAGGCAGAGGCAGAGGCTTAACCCACTGAGCCACCCAGGAACCCCTGACTAGGTATTTTTGATAGATTCCACAGACACCTTAAATTCAACCTGCCAAAATGTAAATCATTCCCTCACACCTGGCCATTCTCCTTCTTATGGCCTCTAATTCTGTTGGTAGCATCATCTCCCAAGCACTTAAAACTAGAAGGCTTGGGAATCTTCTTAATTCTTCCTTCTCCTTTATCACTTATATCCCTAACTTTCCTCTAGTACCTTCCAATTTGTCTGCTTTGTAGACATGCAACCAATGAAGTTACACAAGAGTCACCTGCTTAGAAGAGTCCCAAGCTTCTCTGGTCTACTGTCACCATCTTGAAATTATGAATAATTTTTAGACAAGGAGCTTTGCATTTTCTTCGACTGAGACCCTGTAAATTATGTATCCAGTCCTGCCGCCCATGCCCCTTATCCTCTATAAAACCTGTGTTATAGCCTCTAAACACACTATGAAATTTCATACTTTCTTGTCTTTGTTCTCATTTTCCCTCTGCTCGGAATGCCTCCTTTGCTGATCAAATCCTCAAATATTCATTTCCGGACACCTCCCTCAAAGCTTTCCCTGAATAATTAAGCTAGATTAAGCACTCCAATAATAATGCCACTTGAATAACACTATTATTTGAATTACAAAACTGTATTATCTGTTTTTGTATCTCTTATTCCTCTGACCTCACAGAAGGGAAGTAGGAATGACTTTGCAAATAACATAGTAACACACAGAAAACACACAAGTTTAATTGTACAAATGAATAACATAATGCAAAAAAGTAGAATAAGAAACTCTGCTGTTGAGTTTTATGAATTGGTATTGTTTTCAGAACAAAAAGCTATTGGAGTTTTATGTTTTAATCAAATGAATTAAATAAGACTTGCATTATCGATTCTAAATCTGAAATAGTTTTTGAATTTCTAATACTTCTCACTAGTTTCTTCTTCATCCCTACTCAGTCTGATAGTTTTCATTTCTGGCTTGAACTACTATATAGGTTCTCTTGCCTTTCCACAATCCATTCTCAGTAATGAAGCCAGAAGGATCTTGAAAATTAAATTCAAACTGTGTTTGCATAATAATTATTATTTGCCTACATTCTCCAAATTTCAGGTTAAATACTACTTTGTTAGCGATACCTAGAAAAATTATTTGGCCCATAAATTAAAACAAGCTACTCCCTCCCAAACATACATGCACACACATACACACCCTACACACAGACATGTGCACACCTTTAATAATTCTCATTGTACTTTTTTTCTTTTTTTAGCACTTAGCTAAGTTTGTGATTCATAACTTTTGGTGAGATGAATTAATAAAGTTTGTCTCCCTCACTAGATTGAAAACTTCTAGTTAGCGATTATGCTTTACTTTGGTCCACATTCTAGCATCAGTATACCTGGCAGATAGTAGGTATCCAAAAAGAATTTGTGAAATTGACACTGGATAGCAGTATCTTGCAAACATACAATATAGGAACTTCAAAGACTCTAGAATGTATATGACCTCATGATAAATACTATCCTTATTCTCCTCTGCCCTCTTTAATGCAATAGTTTGCATTGGTTGCCTAATTTATGGTTACTCACATTGCACTTCCTTACACTACAAATACATAAGGTATCTCTCAAGATCACTAAGAAGCATTCCATAGTTCACTTGTTTAGCTTGTATATTTGAGTTCTTCCCCCAAAGACCCTACTGAACATCAGAGAACTCAAGAAAAATTATGCAGAAGGCCCACAAATTCGCGAAGAGTAAAATGCCACTTTCCTCACTTATTAACACAAATTAGCAAGTTTTATAACTATGTAGCTAGGAATTATAAAAATATTTTCCTATCTCTGACCCACAGGGCTTCAAACATTATTTTAAGTAAAGTCCTTGATGACTGCCATAAGTCCATAAAATAACTCCCAGAAAATGACTTCTTCGTGAAACAAGACCTAAGGATGACACAATTTCAGAAGTCTACATCCAATTATGAAGGTCCCAGCTAACCATTTCTCTGCTCCTGCTTGTGTTTTCAGAATGGCTTTTCGAACAGTGATTCTTACATATTCTAACACCTTAAGCCTCAGTTTCCTTACCTCTAAGATGGTATAGCAATAATACTACTACTACAAGGTAATTATAAAGATTAAATGAGAAGATCTATGTAGAGTCTATAATATACTGTTTGTCAACTTAGGAGAATAAGTCTTAGCTACAAATTGTAAATACTCAACACTTTTGTAAGAGTCTAGAAACCACAGAGATATGAATAAAAATGATAGAACACTACAAAGTCTTAACTAGAAGGCAAAAACCAAAGCTGGAAGATTGTGCCTATCTGTCAGATGGTTTGATTGGTTCTCATTAACTCCTCTCTGGCACTTGCTTTTCTCCCTGTACTTCTGCCACTTTGATAGCTATGCAAAATTACACCTCCAATGGAATCAGATAAAGAATCCAAAAGGAACCGTTACAATTAATTTGACTGAGAACAAGGCATGGAAGATAAACGCACAGTACACCCTCAGGACCACAAACACTTTACATTTATCTCTATTTATCCACATGTCAATTAATGAACCAACTGGCTGTAAGTCTTTAATAAGAAGTAATTGTTTCCAACTAAAGTCTCCAAATTCCTAATTCAAATCTGCATTCTGTGGTGATTTTTAAGTGAAAAGAAAACATGTTTTTAAAAGCAATGTTCCCTTCTTGAATATTTCCACTTTATTGCTTTCGAATCACCCAAGTTCAAATGAGACAATTAAATGCTGGGTCTTTTGTTGTTGTTGTTGAGAGGCAAGATGAAGGTAATTTGCTGCTCCATGCATCTGTTTCCTCATCAGCACAGTGAGGACTAGGCTAATTAGGGGATGAAAACAATATGGTCATATGGATAGGCCAGATTGCTTGTCACTCAGTTTTTCAATATGTGGGCTCTGTTTGGAGGACAGGAAACAGATAATGATTCTCTGGCGTCTCTCTTGCAATGCATGAAAAGAAAGAACTGTGAAGTGTTCAGATGTTACCTGCTTATTTTTAGTTTTCATCCTAGAAATAATCTTACTGGGCTGTGTCATTTGTTTTGTCTTTACAAGAATATTCTTTATTAGAAAGCTTCAACCAAGTCTGCTAACTTCCATCAAGAATGCAGAAATCCAACCAACCCACTCAAGTTCAATGCATTATTCCGAAGTACTTTATGGGTCAGAAAAACAAATCCAAAGACAGGCAAATATATCCTGTTTTCAGAAAGTCTAATTTAATGAAATTAATTCAGTAAGAAAAAAATTAATGTTTAAAAATATAAGAATAATTCTAGGGTTTTTACCAGATTTGTTTTCTGGTGCCAGTCTGTCCTCAATCACTTTACAGGTAGAATTCAGACATAAGAATGTTCAGGCTTGGAAATGTGACATAGTACAATTAGATTCTCTCGCTCAGACCTGTGAACAAGGAAATGCCGAAAGAAAGAGTGGAAAACGAACTTGAAAACATGCAAGAGTTTGACAAGGAAGGACAAGGAAAAGTTATGAATAAATACAAAATAAGAGCGAGAAACAGTAGCTAGTGGTGAAGACAGAAGTATGGAACAAATGCACAGAGAAAAGCAGAGATACCAGGAGAGAGTGTGTGCACATGCATGCAAGAGAGAGAAACAAACAAAGGGAAATACCACCTTCTACTTCCGACCGCTCCAGGATCCTATTCCCCTTCAAGTTCCAGATTCCCAGTGTCCTGAAGTCTACAGATACCAGTTCCAAAAGAGTCTAACCATTCTGCATATCCTATTTTTGGATTTTCTTCAAGTCTAACATCTCTCTTACTAATAATGTTATAAGCTGAATACTATCAAGACTTCCAACTGGACTAGGTCACCAGTTTTCCAAGAGATAAGTAGAAACTGATATATTTTGATCTTGCATATTGTCAGAAATCCTCCCTCCCTTCCAAAGCCTTTAAAGATCAATTTGGGGGTAAAAATGGTGACTTACTGTGTCCTCTTCACTGAGTTCCCACTTCTGTTGCATTCTCTATTTTAACCCTAAATTTCACCTTCAGCATTTTTTTCCTGCACCATGACTGTCCAGCTGGACACTACCTCAATCTCTTTATTCTCCAAAATGCAACACATTCAAGGGGTATACATGGCCAACTTTATTAAAGTATAAAACAAGGAGTGGTACATTACAGCAAATAACTTAAATACAAGGCACCCCTATTCTTAAAGTCCCTCAGCCATTTCTATCATAAAGGAATTCTACTTAGCATCTTATAAGAAAAGCCCTATTTTCTTGCTATGTTGTTAGACTCCCTTTGGCTCTTCTGATTCCCTCAACCCCCCAGATCCTTATAATCTCGAAGAGCTACCTCTGTCTCTTACCTTAGCCACTCAGACTATGACCAGGGAGTCTTATCTCCATTAGCCATTAAACATACCAATGAAACCACACTCCAAAAGATATCCCCTTCTCTTTCTTCCCAAGAATCCTGAAGTTGTAAGTTAAGAAAACCAACTTTTTTATGAAAACAAGAGCACCCAAGATTGAGTAGTTATTGTTTGGCATGTATTAAGCTTAAGAGCCATTAACTCACTTAATTCTTATATTTCCCTTATGTTGAAGGTTCTGTAATATCCTGATTTTAGTGACAAAGAAATGTGCCTCAGGCCCACAAAGTTAGAAAGCATAGGGCTGAGTCTATAAATAGAGTCTGAACTAGAAATGGAACCTCCACTCACACCATTACAATTCTGCCTCTGTCATGTTGCCTTGTATACAACCTTACAAAAAATAAAGCTGAAATGCTGATGATAGAAAATATATTTAGGGGCGCCTGAGTGGTTCAGTGGGTTAAAGCCTCTGCCTTTGGCTCAGGTCATGATCCCAGGCTACTGGGATGGAGCCCCACATCGGGCTCTCTGCTCGGCGGGGAGCCTGCTTCCCCCTCTCTCTCTGCCTGCCTCTCTGCCTACTTGTGATTTCTGTCTGTCAAATAAATAAATAAAATCTTTAAAAAAAAGAAACTATATTTAAAATTCCTCTGGGATGTGTGGTGTGAAGACCATAAGCTCTAGAACTGGCAAAACAATGGAACAGAAAGAAGCAGCACATTCAGAAGTTTTGATGAAAGTGAACATCATTTTAACAGAGGACTTTATGATGATTTCTGCGGCAGCAGGTCATGTTGTCAGACAGTGAATCTCCAATGAAGCTTCATATGTTATTAGGAAGTCAGTCCCGCATTTATGGTAGTTCTATTTTTTTTCCTGCCGTGTTTACAAGCAAAGAAAATTTCTAAAGGTATTTCTACATATTTAGGCTTTTCAGTTAAATAAAAGCATTATTAAATTCTCACTTTTAAGCCTTGTGTATATTAATTATTACTTAAGTGAAGACCTTATTTTCAACCTGCCTCTAGGCAAGCAGACAACATCAAAGGAAGATAACACATTTAAAATACCTTCTAATAATTTAGGAAAAATAATGTGCTTCATCTATTCAATAAAATATGACATTTCAATGAATACCTATGTAATGCAGACTCTTAATGCATGTGAAATTAGACCTTATTAATATAGGCATACTATCAAGTGCACTTTACTGGGAAGGCACAGTATGTAAAAAGCTTGGCACATTGGAAGAACCAAAAGGAGGCCAGTGCTGCTGGAATACAGGGAAGAATAGCAAAAGAAAAGAAAGACAAGAAAAACTATATTGTGCGGGCTTTCTCGGCCAAGGAGAATGGTTTGGATTCTGTTTAAAGAGAAATGAGAAATCTTTAAAGATAAGTGCATAATAGTCTCCATGTGTCTTGAAATAAGGACTAAAGAGCCATTCTATTCTTATCACACAACCTTTAAAGATAGTGCCTCATTATATAATACACAGGTGTCATGAAGTATGTATGTAAATAGCATGTCTGTGAATTGAACTTCAGTGTGCTGTTGCTGTGCCAATATCAGGGAGACACCACAGAGATGCAAGCCAGCCAGCCATATGTGCTCCTGGCATCACTGACACACACTACAGTTATGGCATATGCCTTGAGTATCTTAAGAGTATGTTGTTACTAGTTTTACCACATTTGATTATATATTTATTTGGAGGTTTTTAAAAAGAAATTACTTCATACTTATAATCTTAAGATTAAGAAGTTAGCAACTAATAACAATGTGCTATTTGCTCAAAGGAATATACAGTTGTAGCCAAGTTTCCTAAAGCAGCTTTTAAATTTACATAAATGTAATTGCCCTGTCAATTTTTAAGGCTTTAAAAAATTTGCATTTTTGAGCAAAATTTAGTATGATTATGTTTATTCTAAAACCTTTCCTAATTTTATATACATGCATACATACTTGCAAGCTATATATATTAAATCATATATATATACCTTCTCTATTATATTGTTACATTATATTACACAAAATTCAGGTCTAAAAATTACACCATATAAAACATGTTATATGTGTCAGTTTTATACATATATTATAAATTATAAATCTGTAAGTTATTTATCACAAACACATAAGTGTCCATATATATACATAAATACAAAGTCTTTTCTGAAAGCAAATTTTAATGAATACCTAAGACATCCTGAAAAGGTACAAATTGTTCATTACTTGATAATGAAAATCATAATGTGCAAATTTTATACCATACAAATTAGGAACCCTAAAATAGAAAACACAAGGAAAGAGAGATGCTTTTTAAATCCAGCACAGAGAGGTTCTAGATAGAATCTTTCTGTCTCTACCAAAGAGGACAAAAGAGAAACTCTAAAAGAAGGTACTGACCCTTGAATCAAATTCCAGTTCTTCTAGTATCAAATGTGTGACCGATGGAAAACCTACCCAATTTGGGCCCGAATCTATTCAACTCTAAAATAGCAATGTACTTTGCAAAGCTGCAGCTAGATCAAAAGGGATAATACTTGATACTTAGGAGAAAGTCAACACCCATTTCTTTTCCATGTCTTTTGGAAAATTACTTCAGCAGCATGCCATGAAAGAAAGTATTCACAGTAATGTTTCCCAAAGATGAGTACCCACAAAAAATGCTGCAAACTGTTGAAGCCATGAAGTACTTAAAGCTAGAAAAATAACATTTGTATTAAAATGTTTCCAGATTCAGATATGTTTAAAAGAGTAAACTGCATTTAGATATTTAGTTATTATTCTGTAAGTCTTTTCTATACAACAGGTTTGGGGAAGGTAAGCATCAATCAAGCCTTTTGAACCCAAAATACAAACTTAACTAGAGAATAATACACATCACACTTCTCAATAAACAGTCTGGAGATTTACTCTTAAGTTTAGAACAGTTAGTTCTTAGAATATTTAGAATTCATTTTAAACAGTGTTGACACTGACTACTCCAAGGTTTTAATTCATAAACATATTTATGAATTTGACGTGTTTCACTTGGAAATGGCTATACACTGCCGGAGCTAAATTTAAAAACAAAACTGAAACACACAAACCAAAAATCCAACTAAGCCTTCTGACTGAGTGCATTAAGGTCTGCAGAAATAAATCCACAACTTTCTTAGGGTTTGTAAAGGATTTTCTTAGGAAAAGGGACATTTCTCCTTTAGCAAGTTAGAGCACATGAATAAGGTTTGAAGGAGGAATGTGGCATACCATCGTTATTAACTTCCATAATTTGGATAAACATTTTAGAATTAAATTATTTTAAAATCTCAATCTTATTTGATTCTTACAAATATCCTGAAATAAGTTTTGTTATGATATAGATAAAAACCCTAAAATTCTAAAAGTTTATAACATTTCAATGATCACACAAGGAAAGCCTTAAAAGAAATTCAGCAATATGCTTGTAGCCAGAGGGAAATAAAACATTTAACTCAATTCCCTTGTTGATATTTTTTGAGTACATAAAGATTTGATTAAGATCAGACAGCTAGGATCAGTCAGGTACTAAAGTGAGTATCTTCTATTCCCTAGCCTAATATTCTTGTCACTATAACATTCTTCCTTATATGTAGGTGAAAAGGACAGGGTGAGTGGCTGGGACCAATCATTTCACTGCTCTCGGTGAACCTAAAACAAAAAGACAGGTACCCACAGAGTGACTACTTAACCCACACTACTCTCAGAGCAAAGGTTGTACCATCTGCTGAGCTTCTATCCCCATCTTCCTGTGAAATTAACTGGAACAGATGACTGACATGATGTTCTCTGTACTCACAATTTTTGCAGGAAGAAAATTAAAAAGATAAGTAAAGAACAATGAGGATTAATAAGGACCATTGATTATATTTTAGTGGTGAATTCTCATCTATCAGATGTGATCCTCACGGATTATCTCTTGTAAGAATACTTCTTATCCAAAGTAAGATTCTTCTGAATGTTTTCCTAGCAATAGCTAGGTTTTTGGCTTTCTGATATTTTTTGACATAAAGATTTTTTAAAACCTCATAAGGGTGAAAAATACATCCTAAATTTCGTATGTACTTATTATCTAATAAATCAAATTTTTAAAAAAGATTTATTTTTTAAGAGAGCGCCTTCAAGACCACAGGAATGAGTGCAAGCGCCTGGGGAGGGGGGGTGCGTTGCAGACATAGAGGGAGAAAGAATCCCAAGCAGATTCCATTCTGAGTGCAGAGCCCACGCCATGCATGGGGCTCGACAACAGGAGTCTGAGATCATGACCTGAGTCGGACACCTAACTGATCAAGCCACCCAGGTGCCCCTCAGGTTCGTGGCTTTCAGGCTCGATAACCAATTCCCCACATTTTCCCATATTTCTCCAAAGAAAACTCTACAGTTTAGACAGTAAATGTTTTACCTCCTCTTTGTCTAAAGATATTGTCCTAACTTAGACACTCATCTCCTTTTCATGGACTCTTGCAAAGCCTCTGGTCTCTTTTATTTCTGCTATTAATTTCAAAAGCACAGAATCTAATCTTGCCATTGCGCTCCATATACACTGTAGTTGTTTCTGGAGTAGTATTCATGTTCTATTTCTTGATCTGGGTGCTAGTTATACAGATGTGCTAAGTTTGCGAGAATGTATCGATCTGTGCACTAATGATATGTGCATTTTTCTGTAGGTGTAATATAATTCAATTTAAAAAGACTCAGAGTCCTAAATATCAGTTGTGACATCTGGACCACCACTTGAAACTTTCTGGAAAACATGTTTCACTCAAATAAAGGTACAAGGACGGAATGCAATTGAAACTAGTGTACCCTAAACACAAAGCAAGATTTTTTCTTCATGAATAGTAGAACATCCTTTCCTTGAATGATATACACTAGTATTTTCTCCCATCTTTGAATAAGTTATCTTTTCAGATACAATGGAGCCTATAAAATATATAATATTCATCACAAGGCAAATTTATGATTGTCAGAAAGCACTAATATTTTGAAGTTAGTCTCTTAGAGAAATTTAGTTTTTGCTATATCTGATTTTTCTCCAGCTTCTGAGCTCTTTTCTGTTTTTTCAGGAAAAATTATTTTAAAAAGTAAAGGCATGTTTAAAGTAGTGTTAGTGTAGAACACAATCAAAAAATACTTCAATTGAAAAAAATCTCAGTGTCTCCACCTAGAGGACAAAATAAGATGGCTGTTTTGCTTCAAAGGCCCTTTCGAGGATTAGGACTACCTTATTTTTCCCATCTGCATGCTTGTCTCCCTCCCATTCATATCTTACACACACCTCAGGGACTCCAGTCACACTAAAACATTTGGTATTTCTTAAACTTCACTTTCGCTCCTCCCAGCATCCATTTGTTTCACATGCTGTCCCTACTGCCTGGAATGGTTTGGTGCCCACTCTTTTCCCAGAGCTCCTTAAACCCACAACTCTGCAAACATTACTATATTGCACTAACTAACTACAATGTGCCCTCTCTGGCCACAATGACTACCTGGAGATAAGCATATCACCAAAGTGCAGTCATTTGAAGTTCTTCTCCAGTATATGTATTGGAGGGAGAAAAATATAAATAAATATTATATATATATATGTTATATGTATATTATATGTATGTATATATACACACACATACATACACACACATATGTACATATGTATATATATATATATATATATATATATATACACACCAACTATGGAAAAGCCAATTGCAATTATGGAAAAGCCAGAGAACATAAAGATGAGTCAGAAAGTAGAAGAAATGAAATCAAATTTTGGTAGCATCAAGATACTGATTCTAGACATGGAAGTTTCAGAAAATCCCCAATTACTATAGTTCTTTCTCCAATTCTATCAGTTCCAACATCACCTACTCTGGGAAGTCCTCTCCCAAAATCTCCAACTGGCATTCTTTTTTATTTTTTTTTTAATATTTTATTTATTTGTCAGAGAGAGAGAGAGAGAGCACAAGAGGGGGAGTGGCAGGCAGAGGGAGAAACAGGCTCCCTGCTGAGCAAGGAGCCCAATGCCAGACTCATTCCCAAGACCTGAGATCGTGACCCTAGCTGAAGGCAGACACTTAACCGACTGAGCCACCCAGGCATCCCTCTACCTGGCATTCTTTACAGAGGTAACATTAGTCCCTACCTGCTCTATATCACCATGCCTCTATGATAAATAACTCTAACCTAAAGTTATTTGTTTTACTTGTTTACATTCCCAACTAGAACTATAAACTCTTAGAAGGTATGAATTTGTATCAGGTATAATGCCCCCTTTGTGCTTAATGCACAAGAAAAGATCAAATACCTAGTGAGTGAATTATAAAAATGAACTACCCAGGGGCGCCTGGGTGGCTCAGTGGGTTAAAGCCTCTGCCTTCGGCCAGGGTCCTGGGATTGGGTCCTGGGATCGAGCCCCGCATCAGGCTCTCTGCTCAGCAGGGAGCCTGATTCCTCCTCTCTCTCTGCCTCTCTGCCTACTTGTGATCTCTGTCTTTAAAAAAAAAAAAAAAAAATGAACTACCCAGAAAAAGAATATAGAAATTGGGTAAGAGTAGTAGTAGGTAAAGACAGCAAGGGGATTTTAAGTACTGCAATATAAGTAAGTCAGGAATATCTTAATGCTATTAAAAAATTAAAACTTATAAAAAACTAAAATGAATTTTATTTTATTGTAAAGGTTTTATTTATTTGAGAGATACTAAGAACCAGCAGTGGAGAGGGGCAGAGTGAGACAGAGAAGCAGACTCCACTCTGAGCAGGGAGTCCACTGGGGCTTGATCCCAGGACCTGGAGATCATGATCTGAGCCAAAGGCAGATGCTTAACCAACTGAGCCACCCAGGTGCCTCATAAAATGAGTTTAATTTTAAAAGCACATGATGTGTACTAACAAACCAATAGGATCCCACTTTTCAAGCAAGATAGGTCCTTAAAACTACACAAAGGACAGATTGGTAACCTGGAAGCCTTATAGGGATGGTGGGAAAACAGAAGATAACAGGAAAAAAAATACAGGAGGAATAAAAAGAAGATAAAAATAAGACCTTAGGAACATTAAAGTGACCAACAGTATATAATATGAAAAAATGAAGGTAGAATGAGGAATAACAAAAGCCTAAAACATGTAGCGCTAAAACATCTAACATAAAAATGGGGAAAATCTGATGTAAAATTTTATTAAAACTAAAGTACAACCTTATGGTTACCATAGATATTATACAGGTTACCCAAAATATCATACATTAATATTTCTCAAACAAAAGACTACATCAGTTTTTCAATAAGAATAATTTTATAGTTGTTTTGTTTTCAAGACAATCTGAATGATCAATAACAACACCATACTTCAGGGACTGAGTTTGCACCGCCATCCCCCTGTCACCATATAGCACTTGATTTACTGTCATGGGCTAATGAGTCAAGAAAACTGAGGGATTTCAGACATGGATGAATTAGCACTAAGTGAAAGTTAAGTGATAGTGAGGGTGATCATTATGAAATATGTGAAGCATTTTAGATGGAAAAAGTGGTGGAAGGACAGAGTCATCTTAGAGCAGGCAGAAGCTTCAAAAGGGTGACTGCGAAGACCCTGTGCCTATAAGATAAGAATTAGGACCATAGATACATGGTGAGCAGGAATATCAGAGAAATAATCAGAGAAATAAACTCTGATTTAAAGTAATGACGTCCATCTAACATTATCTTGGTTCTACTATTTTGTTTGTATTAATTCATTTTATACTTCAGTTTTACAGTTAGAAATAAGGTATAATATAATGAATTTACAATTAACTTTTTAGGTTATACTATATTAAAATAATTTTTTTAAAAACAGTAGAATTTTAAACAACAGCAGTTGAGAAGGAGTAATTCCCAACTTTGGCTTTCCACATTTTTTCCTTTTAAAGTTGTCACTATTATTTGTATTTGCAAAAAAAAAAAAAAATTACTCATAAGCATTTTTTTTTTTAAACAGCGTGAAGAGGGGGCATCTGGGTAGCACAGTAGGTTAACAATCCAACTCTTGGTTTCAGCTTGGGTCATGATCTTAGGGTTGTGAGATCAAGCCCTACATCCGGCTCCTTGCTCAGTGTGGAATCTGTCTGATAGTCTCGCTCCCTCTCCCTCTGCCCCTCCTGCTTGTACACCCTCTGTCTCTCTTCCTCAAATAAATAAATAAATCTTAAAAACAAAACAAAACAGCATGGGCTGGGGGCAATCAATAAATTAGATGATCTCTTGGTATATCTTCTAATTCTCTCATTCTACAATGATAAAGACAGTAGTGTACTAGAAATATTTGGTTTGCTTTCATTGGAGAGAGGGAAGGAAGGGATTATAATAGCATTAAACATGCTGTTAAAGCTATAATTCAGTAATATAAAGCATGTCCTAATTATATACTGTCATATTTCTATTTACCAAATATTGCCTCCCATTGCTATTTTCCTTAAGGTTATAATAAATGAAAAATGAATTTTATGTTTTATTTCATGGAAAAACACTTTAAAATCCTTATTGGAGTGTATAATTGACTTTGGCAAACTTTTCTTCTACTGAGCTGAAACACTTTAGAGAAGAAGAAACTAATATCTACTATGTACTCACCAGGGTAAGCATTCATTCATTTCTTTATTCATTCCTCTATTTATTTTCAAGATACAAAGGTCTTGAAAACAAAGCTATGTGGGAGCAATATTCCAAGTGCTGGAATATAAGCCTGAAAATAATCCACATTACATACCATCAAAGAGATTAGAGTTTAGAGGAGGAACTAGAGAAATAGCAAATGTCAATTACTATGATGACATAAATGAGGGGCACCTAAAATATTAAGCACCAAGCTTAGCCTACATTATCTCTATCTTCACAGACACAATGGGATGGGGCTACCATTATTCCAATTTTACTGATGAGAAAAATAGGTATGATTCAGAAAAATAATTTGTCTCAAATCATGACTTTTCTCTACTTTCTAGCTTCCTCGAATTTTCTGTGTGCTGTGTATTTAAGTGATGGCTTCTTTATTTTTCAAATTTTTCTCTTCTTAGGCTTTTGTTAGAATTTATCAGAAAAGGAATCTGCATTCATTTTATCAAGTTTCTCACATCCAAATCAATTCTCTGAAATATGGTTTCTAACCCTGCCATTTTACCATCATAGTTCTTAGTTCACTGAAAATCTCCAACCTGTCAAACCCTATGGTTAATTTCTAATTTCAATTCTTTTTTTTAAAGATTTTATTTATTTATTTGACACAGAGAGATCACAAGTAAGCAGAGAGGCAGGCAGAGAGAGGGGGAAGCAGGCTCCCTGCTGAGCAGAGAGCCCAATGTGGGGCTTGATCCCAGGACCCTAAAATCATGACGTGAGCAGAAGGCAGAAGCTTAACCCCCTGAGCCACCCAGGAGCCCCTCTAATTTTAATTCTTGAATTCTTTGAGTTATTTGACACTTTGAATTGCTCCCTTCATGAAACTTTTTTTTCCCTCCACTTTGCTTTTCCTTCTATTTTCTTTTTCTTCCTTTTTTTTTTTTTAAACTTGGTTTTCTCACTAGGATCTGTAATGCCTGTATGTTAAATACCATCCAAGGGAGACAACTGGGGTAACCCCAAACACTTTGTACTTACTCAATTTGTAATTCTGAAATAATCCCTATAGGTCTTGAATTCATAACTCTCCTGCTAATTTTCACTGCCATTATGAGTTCATATTCCTCATTCTCACTCATCTGAACAGACTATTACAATAGCCTTTTAATTATATCCATCCCTGTAGCTTTCACCCCTACTGTCTCATCCATACTGTTGTCCAAGTGATTTTTCAAAATCACAAATCTGATCTGCTCACTTCTTCATGCTTTGGAAGAGTATATTGTATAACAGAAATCTTTTATAGTCTATTTCAAATCACAATAGGAAACTGCAAAACCAGGATCTACATTACAAAGGACAGAAACAAACTGGTTAAGTTGAACAGACAAAAATTTCCTGAAATTTTACCAAACCAGTCACTGAATCAACAGGAAGTTTGGAAAAGTAAGTTCCAACAAGATGTGAAGTAGGTAAGGCTCATACAAATCCCCACCACAGAAATATTCTGCACATAATTCCATCACCATCATAATGGACACTGGGCACTAACCTGTGAATAGACATTCACTACCCTCATCCTAAACTTTTAAATTCATTGAAAATACCTAAAAAAATCTTTACTGATCCTTCCCATTTGCATCACTTCCTCAAATCTAAATCTTGAGCAGAAGTAACTGAGTGGCCACACATAGGTTGGGGATAAAGAGAGAGAATAACTTCTTGCCACCCATCTTTTTTAAGATGCTACCCAAAGAAGAACTGAATTTATATGCTAGACAATTGATAAATGCCAATTCACACTCCCATGTGGCTAAACCAAATTAAGTTCTCTAAAGGTAAAGGAAAAAAAATGGGCATTAAAGGTTTATGATAATTATTAGATGTAATGTACAGAATTATAATTGGCACAAATTATCATTCCCTCTTATATCCTCAAAATTGATCTGATGCTCATGATTAAAGTATTTTTGAATATCACACTAATAACCCAACATGACTTGCCTTTCTCTGGGAGCTCATTTTCAGTTTCCTTCCTTTTCCTAGTAGATGACATGGTTAAAGTTGAGGTAAAACTAAGTCTAAATAAGTGAGACCTTTAAATCCTTTGTATTGCTCTCTGATAGCTCCTCCCACAAACTCTAAGCCATACAGTAAGAATACCAGTATACCGAATACTTTTCTTCAAGTCTAGTAAATCAAAAATAAGATAGAAGTTGGTTATATTTCTTTGGGTCATCAACTTTATCCTACAGGAAAGACTTATCAATATCAGAAACCAAAATATTCGACCTGTCAGATCCTGATAGCCAATAAAAATTAACTCTATTAGTCATTTAAATCATAATATAATTATTTCCTATACCTCAAAAATTAGTATATCTAAGACTTCTCTTTTTCAGAATAAAGGGAAAATACAGTGTCTAGAGAATTAATTCTGTATGGTTCTTACCTGCCATATGGTTTTAATTCATCTTTTTTTTTAAAGATTTTATTTATTTATTTGACAGACAGAAATCACAAGTAGGCAGAGAGGCAGGCAGAGAGAGAGAGAGGGATAAGCAGGCTCCCCACTGAGCAGAGAGCCCGATGCAGGGCTTGATCCCAGGACCCTGAGATCATGACCTGAGCCGAAGGCAGAGGCTTTAACCCACTGATCCATCCAGGTGCCCCTAATTCATCTTTCTAAGGTTAGCTACTCATAAACAGAACTTTAAGAAAATGCAAATGTAAAGCTCCCTCTACAACTTAAGACCAAATCTCCTCATTACTTCAAGAGTCATGCTCCCTTATATGGTCACAAGGCTGTCCAACCAACATTCCAGACTCTTATTTTATCACATCCCTCATTTTCCCTCCAGTGTATTTCTAAGAACTTTATGTTCTAAAAACATTGACCTACTTAACAGATATCCCAAAACCCAAGAGAGGATTTCTAGTCTCATCTCCTAAATCTTCTAATTCTTGAATATTTTGCAAAAATATATTTGTGAAGGCTTCTCTGTCCCCCAGATGAAGGACATAATCATTTTCCTCATTCTATCTCTATTTCACAAGTGTATTTGTATTAGTTTACATGCCACATTTTGTCTTAACAGTTGAAGTCTATACTTGATTCATTGTTATATCCCTAGCTCCTAGCACAGTGTCTGGCACATGGCAAACTATCAAATGTATAAGAAAAAACAGATGAAACAACGATTTAATAGCATTTCTGTTTCTCCTTTTCTCTGCTTTTCATTCTTCTTACTAGTTTCACTTTGACATTCTCATGGTCACACTGTCTAGTTCTGCCTCCTATTCTACCCAGAAAGTTAATCTGAATTTCACATCTGTTTCTTATTAGTAAAAATATCGCTTTTGACCAGAAAAAGTGTTTTCTATTTACTGACAGTTTTGGAAGGTAGTTTCAATGCAAATTTAAAATGAATTTTTTTTTTAAATAATGTACTCTATACAATCTGCATAGCATACAAAAAACATTTTCTATAAGCAATTTGATTTGTATATTTGATAGTGCTGTAAAACATAAAAAGTACCCAGAAAGTTCTGGAAATATAGTATAGTTCAACAATATTCAGGATTTCCAAGGAAACCTTTTCTTGCTGATTAACTTTGGGCTTCAAATAGTCCGTTACATTCTTTAGGTTAAAAAACAGTAAAAAACAAAAACAAAAACAAAAACAAAAACAGCTTTCTTAGCCTTCAGTAATTGATTTCCAGTCCTGCATTAAACCAGATGACCTTCTACTATAGTTTCTAAAAATACAATGTTAGGGGTGCATGGTGGCTCAGTGGCTTAAGCCTCTGCCTTCAGCTCAGGTCATGATCCCAGGGTTCTGGTATCAACCCCCGCATTAGGCTCTTTGCTCAGCAGGGAGCCTGCTTCCCCCTCTCTCTCTGCCTGTCTCTCTGCCTAGTAGTGATTTCCCCGTCAAATAAATAAATAAAATCTTGAAATAAAAATAAAAATAAAATGTTAGAAATCCTTGGTACCTTTGAAAGTTAATATTATTTTTGCTTTGAAATAGACCCAATTTCTTTTTGTCTTAGGGTCAATCTAAATTTATTTTACTCTGATCTTATTTTTTTCCCACAGCTGCTGGTACACCATCTTCCTCCCTTTTAAAAGTAAGATAGTCAGGTGTTAAAGAGAGGGGTTGCAGGGTATTCTGGGACCCTACTGAGGCCGGCTCTCTAATTAAATCAGAAGGACTGAATGGTCATAAGCAAAAGAAAAGATGCAAATGTCTGCATTGTTTTAACACTAGAACAGGAGAGGTTTGCAAATCAGTTATTGCCAAGTACATCTAGAACCTGTTCTATATGCATAGAGAATCTACCATATATCAATTTTTTAAAAAAAAAGGCAGCAAAAAGGTACCATTCTAATTCCTGGGTCCATTTTATTTTATTAACATTTAACTTCACAGAATTGAAGTTAGGGATAACACAAAGTCATGGCCTTTATAATCCAGGATCCCCACCAATTTAAAGACAGCAAGTTCTTCTTACAGGTATAATAACAACATGTTGCTTAATTTGTATTTTTCTCTTTGGCACCACAAAAAGAGAGGAAGTTATTTCACAGAAGTTAAAGATGTAATTTACACTTTAAAAACTCCGAAAAACATTATGCTTGGAATAGGACTATCTCGGTGGATAATAATTTCAGTGGAACTTTTAAATTTCCCTAAAGAGTATATAGATTACTGTCTTTCATTAATTCACCATCTAGAATTTTCTTCTTTTGAATTTATAGGCTAGAAAGTTATTTTTATACCTACTACATAGAATCTACTATTTTTGGCACACTCATTCTTCAGTTTATCTTCTAATTTACAAACTTAGATGTGATGCTTTATTTCTTCTGTCACGCTAGCAATATGAACATTCAAAACTACTGACATTCCAAAGAACACATAAAATCTAGACTGCATAAATTTCCTGACCCTGGTGTCCATTTCACAGCATTCCTAAATACTCTCCCTGTCACAAGAACAAATATTCTTTGTTGTATACAAATGTTGTACACAAAGACATTTCCAAGCAGATTCTTGAAGTGCTATTTTAAAAAAAATTTTTTTTGGCATGCTCTTGTAAGCAGAGACAAATAGACGTACACTGGAGATTCAGTAGTAGAAAGCAAAGATAGAAATTTTGTGTGGTCAAAAAATAGATTTTAGGAAAATAAATACAAATCTCCAAAAAATGTATTAAGGTAAAATAAGAAACATGTATTTATTTAGCAATATATTACTGACAGTAATAAATTACTGACAGTAAATAAATATATTTATTTAGCAATATATTGCATCTTAAATAATGGATTTTCTGAAGTAACTGACTAAACTATAACTTAACAGTATTTGATAAGAGAGAATTTTTCTTGAATTTTTGAATATCTATTATAACATTAATTGCACTGTGATCACTAACCTAAAATCAATTTTAAAATAATAATTTTAAAATCCATAAAAATGTTAATCCTATACATCTTCGTATTAATTGCCCTGCCAGAAAGAAAGTAAATTAACTACCCAATTTTAATATTATAACTAATTATAAGTAGGTACTGATTTAAGTGTAATTTAAAAGAGTGTGCCTATGTATTCGTGTGCAAAAGCGCTAAACCATGAGCAAAATTTAAAGGCATCCTAATGTAACTAACACTATGTTCTATCTATGAAATTTAGGCACAGGGTAAAGGTGTCAGGTTTAGAGAAAGAAAACCTATGCTTCAGGCTTACTTCTCCATTTATTAATTTTAGAACTTTAAATAGGTCATTTAATTTCTCAAGTTTGAGTCAGCCATTTACTGAAAACAGCATACATTTCTTTAGCACAAAAGAGCTAAGGCATAGAAAAGCACTTCATAGACTATACAACACAATATAAGGAAAGAAGCTGTTAGCATAAAGTAGAGGTGACTAGTTATTTTCTTCTATAGAGTAGTTATTTATTATAATAGCTAGTTCCAAATAAATTTATTGATTTTTGGTGGGGGGTTAAGATGCCTGTTAGCTTTTTCAATTTTAACTTCAATGTTGAATTATTTTGATGAATGTATGGTGTCAAATACATACTGATAACTTGATTCAAATTTCTCAAAATTTAGGCCTGCCCACACTTATAAAGAGCCAAAGTAATTCATTAAATAAGTCAACAATAAAGAAACTATAGTTTGTGTATATGAGATGGCTGCAATTGCTTATCGGAAGCTATTTTCATAAAAGTCTAGTTATGTATACATACATACACCATATACACACACCCCATACACTATTTTCCTCAGTGTCTTTTATAATGAAAGCATCTTAGAATATTCAAATTTTATTATTAACATTTAATGCAGAGAAATAGACAAACATAAAATTATTACATTATTTAGAGATAATATTCATTTTGTCATACCCAGGACTTCTTTTTTTTTTAAGATTTTATTTATTTATTTGACAAAGAGAGATCACAAGTAGGCAGAGAGGCAGGCAGAAAGAGGAGGAAGCAGGTTCCCTGCCAAGCAGAGAGCCTGATGCAGGACTCAATTCCAGGACCCTGAGATAATGACCTGAGCCAAAGGCAGAGGCTTAACCCATTGAGCCACCCAGACACCCCCCAGGACTTCTTAACATATGAATTATTACACATGGTAAGTTGTTAACATTGTACCATCCCAATAAACTTACAAATATATCAATTATTTCACATATACTAAAAAATAACCTCAATATCAGCCATATTTAGGGTACTTAGGAATTACTTAATTTTTTATGATTTTTTAAAATTTTTTTATTTTTTTAATTTTATATAAGTTTTTTTTACTTATTATAAACATATAAAGTATTTTTATCCCCAGGGGTACATGTCTGTGAATCGCCAGGTTTTCACACTTCACAGCATTAACCATAGCACATACCCTCCCCAATGTCCATTACCCCACCCCCCTCTCCCGACCCCCCTCCCGCCAGCAACCCGCAGTTTGTTTTCTGAGATTAAGAGTCACTTATGGTTTGTCTCCCTCCCAATCCCATCTTATTTCTTTTCTTCTTTTCCTACCCCCTCAACCCCCCATGTTACATCTCCACTTCCTCATATCAGGGAGATCATATGATAGTTGTCTTTCTCTGACTGACTTATTTCACTAAGCATGATACCCTCTAGTTCCATCCACGTCATTGCAAATGGCAAGATTTCATTTCTTTTGATGGCTGCATAGTATTCCATTGTGTATATATACCACATCTTCTTTATCCATTCATCTGTTGATGGACATCTAGGTTCTTTCCATAGTTTGGATATTGTAGACATTGTTGCTATAAACATTTGGGTACACGTGCCCCTTTGGATCACTACGTTTGTATCTTTAGGGTAAATACCCAGTAGTGCAATTGCTGGGTCATAGAGTAGTTCTATTTTCAACTTTTTGAGGAATCTCCACGCTGTTTTCCAGAGCGGTTGCACCAGCTTGCATTCCCACCAACAGTGTAGGAGGGTTCCCCTTTCTCTGCATCCTCGCCAGCATCTGTCATTTCCTGACTTGTTAATTTTAGCCATTCTGACTGGCGTGAGGTGATATCTCATTGTGGTTTTAATTTGTATTTCCCTGATGCCGAGTGATGTGGAGCACTTTTTCATGTGTCTGTTGGCCATCTGGATGTCTTCTTTGCAGAAATGTCTGTTCATGACCTCTGCCCATTTCTTGATTGGATTATTTGTTCTTTGGGTGTTGAGTTTGATAAGTTCTTTATAGATTTTGGACACTA
>PISX010016466.1:9258-46382 GCA_004024625.1 Mellivora capensis
GGGGGGGGGGGGGAATCTCTGCCCTTCTGTGGCTCAGCCTGAGGCGGAGAGAGAGACCAACAAAATATTAAGATATGATTATTGGTAAGGATCAGGGTAAACAGGAATGTGTGGGAGACAGTATTGGGGGGGTGGAAATCTCAAATAGATAGGGCAGGGTGGTTCTCAATTGGACAAAGACTTGGAGGCAAGGAGGGAATTCACTATGTGGATATGGAGAAAGGGAGGGGATTTCTAGGAAGAAGGAACATCCAGGGCTAAGAGGCTATGTGGGAGCATATCCCTAGTGTGACTGAGGACTAGCAAGGAAACCAGGGGCAGGCTGGGAACAGCTGACCAAGGAAGAGACAAGGGGAGAATGTGGGCCTCATGGTGGTGGGCCAAGAACACTCTGGCTTTTACTCAAAATGATACAGGAAAGAAGGGGAAGGTTTTAAGCCAAGGAGTGACACAATCTGACTCAGGACTTGATGGATTCAATGGCAGGCATCAGACGAGAGTGAATTATGACTGCGAGATTTTGGGCTTGAGCAACTACAAATAGGTGTTCCCTTTGGCTGAGGTAGGCAAAACTATGTGTGGAGCAGCTTTGTGACAGATCAGCAGTTCAGTTTTGGACATACTATGCTCGATATGTCTATTTCAAAACACCCTAGTAGAGATATCAAGAAAGCAGTTGGATACAGAAGTTTGAAATTCCAGAAAGGGACCTGGCCTGAAGATGTAACATCCGCACATATTTAACACTGGACTGGAGAACGGCATTTGAAGCTCTATGACTGGAGGAGATCACTGAAATTCTAGGTTACTCTGAAAGTGAGAGTCTGAGGTGAAGAGAGGAATGAATGGTTGGGCAGGAATAACACGGCAGTAACGTGGGCTCCTGAAGGCCAAGGGAAGAAAGTGTTTCAAGGAGGAGGGAGTGATCAACTCTGTCAAATGTTATTGCCAGATCAAGGAAGAAGAAGGACAACTGTCCACTGATTGGTTAGCAGAATGAAGGCCACCTGGGAGGAGACAGCAAGCAGAAAAACAGGGCAGCAGTTGGTGGGGGGAAGAGGGTCAAACATGAATTTTTCTTAAGATGGGAGAAGTCAGGATGCCTCAGAAGAAAATGTGCCACTTGTAAACGAACAAACTTCACCCCACAATCTTGGCTGACAAAGGAAAGATAGAATTTAAACCACTTCAGTTCTTGTCTCTGAGCAACAATGTGTGTGCTAACACCTCCTTAATGAATCATGTTCTAGAAATGAGTTGTCTGGGGCGCTGGGGTGGCTCAGTCGGTTAAACGGCTGCCTTTGGCTCGGGTCATGATCCCAGGGTCCTGGGATAGAGCCCCATGTTGGGCTCCCTGCTCAGTGGAGAGCCTGCTTCTCCCTCTCCCTCAAACTGCTGCTGTGCCTACCTGTACTCTCTATCTCTGTGTCAAATAAATAAAACCCTCAAAAAAAAAAAAAGAAAGGAGTCATCTATATGTACTATTATTAATCTTGTTTAAGAGGAAGGACCCCAAATAAACCATATTTTAGTATTTCATATTAAGATGAGAAATAAGAAAACAAGATCACATTTTAGTGCAAGCACTAAAGAATTTATATACAAGCTATCTTTATACCACTGTAAGAACAGTAACAGTGAAAATGATGATCCATGATCAAAACAAGTATTTTCAATATATTTTTGACTAAAGTAAAAAAATGGGAAGGAATATTTTACTTATTTATAAAATTTTTTTAAATTTTTTACAAGATTATTTATGCATTCATTTATTTATTGAGAAAGACTAAGGGAGAGACCTACAGAGAGAATGAGAGAGAGAACAGGAGGAAGGGGAAGTGGTACGGGGGGAGGGGGGAGCAGGTTCCCACTGAGCAGGGAGCCCAATGCGGGACTCAATTCCAGAATTCAGGGATCATGACCTGAGCTGAAGGCAGACGCTTAACCAACTGAGCCACCCAGGCGCCCTAAAGATTTTTTTAAGTAATCTCTGCACCCAACATGGGGCTTCACCTCACAACCCCAAGATCAGGAGTCCCGCACTCCACCGACTAAGCCAGCCAGGCACCCTGAGCAGATACTTAGAAAGAAATTACAAACAAAGGCTGAAACTCTGAGCTAATTAAATAGTGCATTCTCTGAACAGTCTAACTCAATGAAGTACGCTAGGGAAATGGAGCTGGAGACAGTTGCACAAATACATTAACCCGTCTGGCTTTAAGTTTATGACCACACAACGCGGGCCAGAATATCTCTGCGTGTGAGCCACACACTTTCAATATTTTTTTTAGGATTTTATTTTTAAGTAAATCTCTATGCCCAACATGGGGCCTGAACTTACAACCCCAAGAGGTGCACACTCTACCAAATGAGCCAGCCAGGCGCCCCTCCCCCACCACACACTTAGCCAATTCTTCCTCTCTCTTCCAAGATATCCATTCCACATTTGCTTCTCTTCTCTGACCATCAATATCCTTATCTCCCCCCGCTGATGCCTTTCTTTTTTTTTTTTTTTTAAGATTTTATTTATTATTTGAGAGAGAGCACAAGCATGGGAGGGATAGGAGAGGGAAAGTAGACTCCCAACTAAGCAGGAATATGAGCCTCGATCCCAGGACCCTGGGATCATAACTTAAGCTGAAGGCAGACGCTTAACCAACTGAGCCACCCAGGTGCCCCTGATACCTTTAATATAATTTTGAAAACTAAAAACCTTAAAAGTGGGTTTCCTCAACCTCCTGTCATAAAAAGCCCTCTGACAGCTGCTCTGCCTGCCCTCTTCATACAGTGGAATGCTGCTCTCCACTTCCATCCCCTTATGAAGTACTTTGCTGCTCTGTTATCCTTCCTATTCCGTGTTCCCATCAACATATACATGCGCTGTCATATTCAAAATGAACAAGAAACCTCCCCCTCAGACCATGTCTTTCTTCCACTAGCTGCTCATTTCTCTGCTTTTTAAGAGTGAAGTGTCTGGAGCTACCAATACTCCATCTTCACTTCCCCTCCTGCCATTTTCTTTGGAACCATTTGAGGAGGTTTTTACTTCTCACCACAATAGTCAAAACCTCCAGGCAGCCAAATCCAACAGTCAATTTACTTGTCCTCCCAGAAGTATTTTTACACAGCCAAGTCCTTCCTTTGTTGATACATTTTCTTCACGCGGACCCAAGGACCACTTCTCAGTTCCCCTAACTCACTGGTCACTTTTCCCCCACATCCTTTATAGATTATGCTCCTCTTCCAGGATAGCCAGGGCTCAGTCCTCAGACATCAGTCCTCATTCCCTAAGGATCTCATAAAATCTTGTAAATCTAAGTATCATATATGCAGCAATGCCCCCCAATTTGTTATTTCCAACTGCATCCTTTCCCTGGACTCCAGACTCACACAACTGTCCAGCCCACATCCTACTTAAACACCTAAACAGGCATCTCCAACTTAGTATGCCTGTAACAGAGCTTGTGCTTTCTCTCCAAAACCGGCTGCTCCTCCAGGTCTTCCAAATCTCAGTAAACTGCAACAGCCCATTGTTTAGAACTCTTCCTTACCTTGAATGTCTGACAAACAAGTCTTGTTGGTTTTATCTTCAAAATACACAATCCCAGATGGTTTTCCCCCACATTTATCCTGCTATTTTAGAAACCACATCTCCTACCTGGACTACTCCAATACCTCCTTGCTTCTCCTTTTGCTACTATCTCCCCTCCCAACACATACAATTTTCTGCACAATGACTACTAATCTTTAAAAATGGGAATTGCTATATGTCACTACTCTGTTCAAATCTTCCAATTAATTCTTTAAAATAATCCTGAAAGAAAAAGTGAGGATATATGAAACAAGCTTTTTAAAGTTGAGATAATTATTTAAAATAATATACTATATACTGTTTTGATACATTTGAAAGTTTTCACAAAAGTTTTTTAAAAAAATCACCAATGGCATCATATCATACTCAAAATCTAAATTTCCTGCCACAGACAGCCAAACAAGGCCCACTGGGGACTTTCTCTCCTCTGCACCAGCCTCTCTCTTATTCTGCAGTCATGCCAGCCGTCTTTCTAGTTCTCAAAACATAAACACGTGGTCTTCTCCACTGCTACTCTTCCATTCCTGTGTCAAAAATTCATGTTCCTTCAACTTTTATTCAGGTCTACGCTCAAAAGTCACCTACTCAAAGAGGCAAGACTCCACTATCTAAAATTAGCCCCTCGTCCCACTGTTCCTTTATCCCTTTACCTTCCTTCATTTTTCTTCTCAGTGCTGATCACTACCAAAACCATACATTTGCTTATTGTCCACCTCCACCGTCAGAATGAAACCCCATGAAAATACGAAGTCTTAACTCATCATCACATTACCGGAGTCTAAGAGAGTATCACAGTACATGTTCTAATACTTGTAAATCAATCAATATAATGTCACTACAGGTATCGTGGACTATACCAAATGGCAAGACAAACTATTCTGGGGGTTATGCATCCGGTAATGCTATTTCACAAAGTGGGTAAGTCTATACCCATGCTGGATGTCTATTACAGCTTAGAACACTTGCTCCTAACAAAAATCAAATATTATCAAAAGGAAGAACTTACTGGCGTGAGCTGTTGAGAATTTAACAACTGCTGAAACTGCTGTTGGTGAAGAAATATTTGTCTTTGCTGGTCAGAAAGTAATCCTAGTCCTGAGGCACTGAAAAACGATTAAAATTCTTACTTTCTCCTATATACTGTTAATGTTTTTTAAAATGTAAAATGAAAGACAACTTTTCAATTTGGTGTTTAATGAGTTAACAAGTCAAATCTTTAAACATAATACTTTCTGATAACAATCACATACAAATTTCTTTTTTCTCTCTCTGTGTGTATACAGGTAAATAAGAATTCACATTGTCAAGAAATGTTTTGTTTTCCTTTTTATTATAAACCAAGAAGGCACTCAGTACTTTATGGGATAGAAATTTAAATGTGTTTATAACACGCACATAATTTTTAATTATTCAAGGATAATTTAACCCACACTAAATAACACATATGTAAAACAAGGAAAAATCCCAACTACTAATTGACTTGACCTAACCTTTTTTTAATGGTCCCAATAGAGAGTAAAATTAAACACCAAAGAAAAGGGAGCCAGAAAAATAGTTTACTAGTATCCACTGCAAATCCACTTAACACAATTTATTCCTCAAATGTATGTCCAATAACAACATGGCTTTAATCCCCTTATTTTGAACAAACAGCCAAATCAAAGTCCAGTACCATGAAAACAGTTTCACTCACAGAAAATTCAAGATCATTTGATATAGGCACTGATTACTATATCAAAATCTTTAATTATAAAATTAGCAGAACTGCATAGCTGAATTCTGAGAAATCAATATTCACTCATATGTGATCCTCATTACAATATTCTTTTTCTTCAAAATGTAGGATACATGAAGACAATATACAAGGAGAGGTAACACAGATCAAGAATGAAATTTTTAGCACAGAATACATTTAATGCTTTATTACTAAAAGTGATTTAACTTTGTTTTAATTTGAATTAGTTAAATTTCAAACATAAATGGCTCTCAAAGTAATACACTTAATCTAAAAGTCTGCTAGTTTTCATTTCTTGTTGATTACATCTACAAGAAGCACATTAAAAAATCCCAATCTGAAAGCATGGACAATACTGGTACTCTGTTGCACTCAAGAAACCAAAATAGATTAAGGGAGTTTCTTACCTGTTCGTCAGTGTAGCTGGCATTGGATGTGTTGCATTAGGTGGTACAGTTGTATGGGTGAGGGGGGTAGGGTTCTGGGATATTGTGACAGGGGTCTGAATAACCCCATTTAAAGCTCCTACAATGCCATTAATTGCCAGTTGGTTACCTGGCAAAGCTCCAATTATTCCACCCACTGCAGGCACTGCAGGAATGGTGGATGTTACAGTCTGCATTCCACTAGCCAGTGCCCCCACCGTCACACCATTGACCTGCTGCACTCCACTAACACCCGAGCCCTGCTGCGCTGGACTCTGCCCAGCAGGAGGGGGAGTAGAAAGAGCAGAAGAGCTGCTGGTGCTTTGTCCACTGGAGGTTAAGTCCTAATGTAAGAAAGAACAGAAACTTAAGTCAGAACACAGCAAAACTGTTTAAAATCATCTTAAACCGTTTAATGTGGTATATACTACTGTTTGTAAAAAAACACGGAAATGAAGCTAACCACACCAAAATTACCTGATTTAATACAGGAAGAGAATTATCAGGTAAAAAGCTGTTTCCTAGATGAGGGCTCTTACTGCTGTTCAAGGAATCAGTGGTAGGAGCTAGAATAATAAAAGACAAAAAGAAACCCATTTACCCTGTTAAATTACATTTTGTGTAAGATTAAAGGCTTATCTAAAAGCTTATCCTGAAGCCCACATTTAAAACACTTAAATATTAAGTCTTGCTATGCCTAATACCAGTTTAAAGGGAAAAATCTATAACTCTATTGAATACTATGGCTTTAAATCAATAGAGATCATTATACATTTAAATAACTATTATAGTTAAATTATGTGCTAAACAAGTTAGAGCAAATTCAAGTTGATCACTTGATTCTTCATGTTCTTTGAAAATTCTTCATGTTCTTTGAAAATAACCTATCATTCCTCTTCTACAACTTCATATAACTGGTAACTAGTTATTGTTCACTATTATGAGAAAGATCCTAAAAGTCTATCCTACTTTCGTTAGATATACAATAAATACTTTCATACTTACCATTCTGTGCTGAAAATGCATGCATTTGGTGAGACGGACTAGGATTTGTTGTTATTGTTGGAAAAGGCACTGAGAGCTGTGCATTCAATAACTGAAGACGTTCCTTTTTGGCTGTCAAGTTTTTAATCTGCTCTTCCAATCTCCGATTTTCAACTTGAAGTTGGTGTAATGACTTCAGCATTCCCAAAACTAGCAAACATTTGCATGGTTTTAATAAAGACAAGTTCCCACAAAGGACTATGTATTTTACAGACCTAAGTATCAGTAACTCTAAAAATAAGTTAAAAGTTAATAAGTAGAAATAAGCAGAAAAGTTAATAAGTAGAAATTCTGTAAAGCATTTTCAAATCGCTAGGTTTAGTTTCTAAGTTTATATGTAGATACAAATATACCACAATATATCTATATATATATATATATAGATATAAGCATAAAGGGATACTGGTCCTAGATGTACCTTCTGGAAACTTTGTTGGCACATATCAAAAAACCCACCCACCTGGTCTAGGTAGTTTTTATTCTCAATGAAAAATGACAACATTTTATTTTCACCAAAATAAAAACCTAATTAAAAATTCAAAGTGCCTGCCATCAGTTTTCGTTAAAATCATGTTTAAAATGGGGAAGAATCATACCAATATCCTTCCTCACAATAAAGAATTATTGTGTGCTGCCTGGTCAAGCCCCATCCATAGTGGGGCGACAGGCCGCCCGGCCGGCCGCGCCGCCGCCGCCGCCGCCCGGCCTGCGGATCCGCACATCGCCCAGCAGGGAGCAGTGTGCGCGCACCACAGCCCCCACGCCAGGCTCCCGGAGAAACGACCGTCTGTAACCAGGCAGTTTCTGTCCTGCCTCATCACCTCAAATACAGTTTCAATTCCTTCCACAATTCGTGACTTCTCAACTGACAACACTGAGTAGTTCTGCCAGGGTGATGGACACTTTAAAAGTTCTAAGTACACACATTAAAAAGTTGTATTTGTTTAACATGCCTTCAGGGCCTTCAAAAGACACAAGGGAGATGGTACAGACATATATGGTCATTTCCCAAGGATTTAACTTTTATCCCCTCCTCTTCAAGACGCTACACAGAAACCCTCAGTGTACCCAAATAAGATGCAATAAGATGAAGCTAAACCTGTCTTCCAGCTATCATGTTTAAAGGATTATCCTGGCATGAATTTCCTCACAATTAGCATTTTTCCACCAAGGCACCATTCATAAAACAAAACAAAACACACAAAAAACCCCTAAAATACCAATTTACAGCACTTGTCTACTAACAACAAAGATTTTTGTTTTGATACAATAAAGCAATAAAAGCCTATATCCCAAAATGATAAAAACTACCTATTTTTTCCCCAAAAAACATATATCCTTTAACATGAGGCCACTTCCCCAGCTCACTTGCACTTAGAGTAACTTTGCTCTTTTTGGCATTTTTCAACCATCATCCTAATACTTAACATTGAAAAATACTAAATATGTATATAAAACACATATACATGTATATAAAACACACAAATATGTACATAAAACAAATATACATAATTTAGTAATAACAAAATATATATACATTTAGCAATTCTTATTCTTTTTCATCTAAGTTAAAAAATTAAAAGACAGTTGGCATACTTGACTATATGCGTTTTTATTTTTACTTTTTCAAAACTATTTCTAGGTGTGGGGAGAAGGAGCAGAGGGAGAGGGAGAGAGAATCTCAAGCAGAATCACCATTGAGCGAGGAGTCTGACGTGGGGCTTGACCTCCCAACCCTGACATCACGACCCTGAGGATCACGACCTGACCTGAAACGAAGAATGGGACACTCAACCAAGTGAGCCACCCAGGCGCGCCTGACTAAATGCATTTTTTAAAATGAATTCTCCAAAGGTAAGCCAAGTTTTCTTCAATTAAGCTAAGAGAAGATAAGACTCATGTATTTCAGTAAAATTTAAAAATTGGTAAGAACAGGGGCAGGCGCCTGGGTGGCTGTTTTAGGCATCTGCCTTCGGCTCAGGTCTGATCCTGGGGTCCTGGAATCAAGCCCCACATCGGGCTCCATGTTCAGCGGGACGCCTGCTTGTCCCTCTCCCACTCCCCTGCTTGTGTTCCCTCTCTGTCTCTCTCTGTCAAATAAATAAATAAAAATTTTTTTTAAAAGTTTAAAAATTCGTAAGAATAAAGTACCAATATTAAAATAATTCAACAAAACAGTAAGAATAACCACTGAACAGATAAGTGCTTACTGTGAGCTAGGCAATGCTCTTCACAGTTTTTATGCCATTTAATACCCAAAACAACACTGTGATATAGGTATATTATTATTCCCACTCTACAAATGGGAGATAATGTACACATTAGGAAACTTGCCCAAGATCCTAGTGTTAGTAACAGGTAAATATAAGACCAGTGGTAAAATTGTAGAATCTGTTCTATTAAAACACTACAGTACACTTTCTTGCCACATTATATAAAACACATTTCATAATTTCACTACTATTGATGAAATGTGACTGCTGCATCTATCCGTCTGTCTGTCCATCCATCTTTTAAAGACATGAAAAGAATACTTACTGTCACTGGGAGTACCCTGTTCTAATAAAAACTGCTGTCCTTCACTCCACTGCCTCTCCAAAAGCTGTTCTATGCTGGCTGCTACTGGAGGCAGATTTTCCAAACTGCTGTTGACTGGTTGATCATAGCGAATTTGTAAGCTGCTTACAGGAGATCTGTTGAAAATATAATTCTCAGTTTAAACAGAAAGAGAGTGCATTCACATTTCTCACCTTATGCTGACCCTTTCCCTGTAAAAAGTCTTCTAACTCCAGGCTGCCTGCACTGAAGAATGATAAAACCATAATCCACCCTAAAATTGAGTAATTACCATTCTTCCTCCCCAAATTATAAAATCAGGGGAATAGCTAGCTATTCTCAGTAATTATAAACCACTAGAAAATTAAAAAAACCCTCAATAATCTCTGAAATAGGCTGTAAAAGAACCTGATATAGCTTTAGATAAAAGGGGGAAAGACAGTATTAGAAAACTTGAAAATAAATAGCCAGAAGAGAGGAGTTCCACCATTCTGCTTTAATACACAAAATATCAAGAGTAACACTGTGCAATTATAATAATGTAGAAGGCGTTTTATTTTACAACCAACAGAATCTTAAATATTAGTAAAAAGAAATTTTTAATAATATTGAAGTAGCCTTTTGTTATAAAGTCAAAAATACAGATTTTCTAGTATTGACAGGATTAAGGAATATTAGCAAGATTAAAGTAATTTTTATTTAAACCCTCTATACAAATTTTTCTAAAATGCCTTGGATCTGTACTTCAAGTGGTAATAACTTAAGTCTTCCAAAACAAGTATTACTTATATTAAGATGAATGTGTAATGTTCTCTCATCCTTTTTTTGTTTTAAATTCGTAAATGTGGCCATTTCTGCTCTCCAGCCTCCACGCTAACACAGTATATTAGTAAAGGGCTTTAGTCTTTCCAATGTGTTTCCAATAATTATCTCATATGATCTTTGTAACAGCCTCATGAGAAGTCAAAACCTGGTTATTGGTTCCATTTCCGTATGAGGAAAACAGGATGGGGTTTTAGCGACTTGTGCAAAGATACACTGCTGGGCAGAGCTGGACACAGCTCAGGTCTTCTAACAGCCCACTAGTGTTCTGCCACTGCCTCAGTGTGCTTCTCTACTAAATCTCCTTCAACAATAAGTTAAACAAATGAGGTTTTTTAATGCCTCAAGTAAACATCACATGCTCCATACAGTGACCATCCCTCTCCAAATAATACATTATGCCAAGATAATTTAGGTTATTACCTTTCAGGCTGATTTTTAAAGGGTAATATAAAGTTGGAAATACATGCTAAAAATAATTTGGTAAAATTTATTGCTTTAAATGTTTTATCCATTTACCTAATGAAAAACTAAGAACTATGCTAAGCAAAATAACACTGAGGGATCTTGCAAAACTTCTGGGTAGCTTCTATGATATTTTAAGAGGGGAATACAGAAATGCTTCCTCCACTAAACATATGAGCAAAAGCCCATTAGTTTTCTTCTATGAAAAGAAGAATAAAATAGTACAGAAATGCTTATAGCATAAAATTATAGATTAGTCAGTTGATGTTAATCAGTGTATACTTCAGATTCCTAGTTGGAAAAGAAGGAATATTTCATTTCCTCCAGAAATCAATTAGGAAAAGTAATACTACTTTTAGGTCACCCAGGAATTTTATAGGAAAAGACACTACTGGATGTACCACTAGGAAATACCAAAATTAGAGGTTACCAAACCAATCTAATGATAAAGATGTTCCTTAAGACATTACCAATATATGAGCAACATAACAACAGATATTAATGGTTCCTTGCATAAAAAATCTTAATTTTTAACAGACTTTTTGAGTTCCCACAGTTGAAAAATGTTCATTTCTCACAGTGGAAAAAAGACTCTAGAATGGGCTTTTACCTCCTGTTCTCCATTCTCACCTAGTCTAACCATGCTTGAGCAGAGTTTACAAAATTAAAGAGCAGAGAGAAAACAAACTGGAAGAAGGTATAGAAGTTGAAATTAGAAGACAATTAATAAAAAGAGAGTCACCGCCTAAAGTTCCATTGTTTTCTATAAATTGATACAACATTCCCTTCTGCCATACTCCCCATTGAGAACAGAAGATGTGGGGCACTTAGACTGTGCTCAGAGAAATTCAACCCTTCCCGTAGAACTCTGGTAAGAATTCTGCTAACAGAATAACCTTACATACATTACGTAAGATACCTAAATTCTATCATAATAGTACTTACGGCCATTTCACAGAACAATGTAATAATCTGTTATACTTAGATTCAAACAATTTTAGGAACTAGAGAGATCTTTTTTTTTTCAAAAGTTTATTTTTTTCTTAGTAAATTCTACACCTAATTGGGACTCAAACTTAGGACCCCAACGTCAAGAGTTGAATGTTTTTCTGACTAAGCCAACCAGGTACCCCAAGAACAGAGGGATTTTACAAACGAGCCCCAAGAACTAGGAACTAGAGATCAAAGGGTTAAGTGCATTGCCCACAACAGAGCTAAAACTGGAACCCAAAGTTGAAAGTCTTGAGTATTGCACCTTAAAGAGGTTTAAAGACTACTTCATGACCAAAAAGAATTAGCCAAATTAATGTATTTAATAGTACCAGCAGCTAAATATACAAATGATAAAAACAAGAGAGTTGAAACTCATTGGAAATCTAAGAAAAGGGATGTCTTCTGAAAAGCTCAGAAATCTAACCATGTGTTTAATATTCAAATTAATTTAGAATCATTTTTCTTGACAGTCCAAACATGCTTCTTATCTACAGAATGCTTTTACAGCCTCACAAATGTACGCTCTGATACGAGATAAAGAAGTTCCCAAATCTCAAAATGTTTCCTTTGCCTATACAGGGCAGAGTAAATAATGCTTACCGTGGTGAGAGACTTCCTCGGGGTGAGCTTCCTCTGCCAACAAGGCTGCGGCTATTGTCTCCAAGATCTTGATCTGCAGTGTAAATATTTCATAGCTGATAAAGTGACTCTCACTAGATAAGAGGTTTTAAGCTCTTGCCCTGATTTTTCCTAAAACATACATAAAACCTTTACCACTATCTTTGCAGTTACTATGAAAGTAGAAGATCTAGTATGTTGCTAGTTCAGAATTGCTGAACTGTGGCATGTAAGGCGTTGTCTCTACACGTTTTTGTGGGTGTAGAAGGCCATGGATTATGTTCCGTTCTTTCATTCCTTTCAATTTTACAGCACAGAAGCGTGGTATGCATTTGCAGTACCCTCCCCTCAGCCACTTTTAATTTCTACGGTTAAAGTAATGAATCACAGCTGTGGACAGCTAATCTGTATGCTTATCACAGCAAATCCTTATGCTTTGTATTTTTTAACACTTTGCATCCCAAGACAAGTCATAAAATGCATAATGTATTACACAGAGCCACACACCGTAACTAAAATTACATATATTACATGGATCCTCCCACCAAGAATAAAATTGAACACCAAAAATTTAAGTTGATAAAAATAAGTAGGAATAGTCTGTACTTAAAAAGGAAAAAATTAATTTCTTCAAAATAATTCTCAGGTAACACCAAATATTTCTGCTTGAAAAGTAACTTGTATTTCTCCTACAGTCAGTTCCTTCTAAAATCACCCTATCTGGCCTCTTTCAAGGTTGTCCTTCCCTTATTCTGAGGCAGGTAACCTCTGACCCTTAAAGGGTAAAGACATGACTGATCCATTCTTGGTGAACTGCTAAACCCATTCCCTTCCCCCAAACAGGCATGACTACTTGGACATGTCAACAAATCCTTAAGGATGGAATGAAACAAAGCAAATCCAGTGGCTCATTAAAACAGTACACAAGAGGCAAATGCTACAAAATGTCAACTGGTAAAAATTCACAGGATTACTAAACACTGTAGAAATTCTCTAACAGGATTTTTTTTAACCAAGTTTGTGTAATGCAATTTCATGAATTATGCAAATAAAGGTTTAGGCTATTCACAGAAAAGCCTAGTGTTATGTTACTTTCATTGCACAGAACTGAGAACTGAACACATCAATCACAAAAGTCACAGGAGACATTGTTGCATTCCTGCCTGCTGATGGCTCTGCTTAAACATTTACATTTCAGACAGTAAAAAAGCACATCACTGTTTTGCAGCACATCACACTATTTACTTCCAACTGTGGTGGGGGGCAGTGCGAGGGGGGGTGGTGCAGCACAATCCTATATTTACCACACTTTTAGACTTTTCAAATAAAATGAGCCAATGGTGGGGGTGAGGGGAAATTACATTGGGGGAGAATTTAGAAATTCTTGAAAACCTACCTGTTTGATTGTTTTCAGACTGAACTATAAGAGCTGCCATTGATGAACTTGGATTTAATCTACTGCCATACATATGAGATGGTGCCTGACTAAGAGAAGATCCAGACAGTGTATTTGCCTAAATGAAAAGAATTACAAAGATAAATGAATGGTATTTGAAAATATCTTCATATTTTTCCTCTAATAGACCTAGTAACTATTTTTTCCAACCTAAGAATATAAGCAAACATTCCTAACTTTCTGAAGAGCAGATTTCATTCTTGTTTTATCACTCCAACATTTCAATTTTTGAAGTTACGTAATTCCAGATTAAAAACATAAAGACTGGCACAAGGTTATTCTTGCTTTAATTTCAAAGTATCTAGTCACTAACAAAACCCAATGTCATGGTTACCATGTGACCATATGACTAATTATTTAATCTTATTAAACCATTACAAAATAAGGGCAGGTAGACAACAGATGTCTAACAAATGCCTCAGTCTCTTACATCACAGGCTGGCGAAGGAAGTCAAAAGGTCCAATTTCTACTTTTAGTATTTTAACTACAAAGAGCAATATTTCCATTGCTTAACTCTGTCATTAGTAAAACCTGCACACTATTCTGTTACTTCCTATTTTGATAGACTTGGAAGCCTGCTGCTTTTTCTGTTTTGTTTTGTTTTTATTTTAAAAGAAAGCAAACAGGCATCACAAGTATGTTTTCTATACAATGCAGAGCTCAACGAATCACAGCTTTGCCCTGACCCCATATAAGGCACTGTCTTTTTGGCAGGAAGCCAGCTCCACTAACTGGAGAGCTGGTCCAAAGTTTGTAATTCATTCATGTTGCTAACCACAATTCTGAAGGCCTTTACTGGGACTTGTGCCAAACAAGTGAAAATGAACCCTTAAACAGATGAAGCTAAGGAGGCTGGCCAAAGTCTTGCGTAATCCAATGTAATAAAAATGCCTTCTTTGATGTGAATACTTTCTCCCACTTTCTAAGAATATTATAACCTTAAAATGTGGCATTTTGGGAGCAAATCTCTTGTACACAAAATACTGTTTCTCAAAGAAAGTTATTATCAGCCTGAAATACTTTTCAGATTTAACAGAACCACAAATTTTTAGAGTAGACTTCATATTCTTTTTCATGAATGAAATCAAACTTAAGTTTTATAAAAACGGAATCACTGTACAGTTATTTCAGAACAGAACTCTGGAAAATAATTTCCAAGGATTGAAGCACTTCTAATATAAAGAAGCTGAATGACAGCAAAACACAAGACAGGGGACACTCCAACCTGTACAACTGCATACAGGAGACCAAGACAACACAGTGGCTATAACGAGCAAAATAATACAGAAAATAAACTGTGTTTCTGGAAAGACTCAGACCCTGACATTATACTTACTGGGCATGAAAATTGGACTTTACAATTCACAGAAATAGTCTGTGATGCAGAATCCTGCCCTTGTTTTCCATTGTTTGAAAGGGTGTATTTTCTAGTTCATTCTTTCATGTCTAAGTTTAATTGGCCAATTTTCGGTTTCATTTTTCCTCTTATTAAAGATGTGTATAGAAACTCAATAGGTTTATACTATAAAGTCTTGTTTAACAATCAATTAGCCCTCAATAAAAGGTAAGGCATAATTTTAACCTCAAGATCACACTAGACATTTACCATGTATTTAGTAGTATAGCACACTAAAAAAGCATAGCATACTAAATTCATAAATGGAAATATACTTAATATTTTTTTACATCTCCAGAAGTCAACTACCTGGAAATTTTGGCTACTCATTAAATAACCTAGGGTAAGAAAAATCATCAAACAGACAAACAGAAAGACCAGATGTTACCAGTCCCATGTGTAAACATCTCAGGTACCATGTACTTAAAAATATCCCTTGCAGAGCCAATTTGCTCTTACTCTAGATATAATTCTACAAAGACCAAGCAAGCATATAAAAGATTAGAAGCAGAAAATTAATTAGAAAGAGGAAGAAAAGTCAGCTCTTGAGACATTTGTTGGCAGCAGGAATCAACAGCTAAGAGTATGAGAAAAGAGAGAAAAATATGGCCAAGAGTGAGAGCACATTCCAGAGTGCTGCTGAGGTGGTGCTCAAAAAACACGGAGCACTAAATGCCTTAGCATCTGTACCTTAGCCTTCTGACTCTCCTTTTTCATGTAGTCATCTATAATGGTTGAAACATAACTAATATTACACAGTTGGACCACTTTTTTTAGTTCCAATTATCAGTTTTATGAGCTGTCTTAGTCTCTTGATAAAAATCAAAAGATCCTACTCCTCAGAAAAACACTTTTTCAGAAAGGGCTGTTTCTGCAAGGGCTTTATATTTATCCTTATTATTTTCACATTTTTGATGTAGTCTTTAAATTATCTTAGTTACTCTATCACAAATTAGCCCACCATACTAAAAGATCAAAATGCGAAGCAGTACTGCATAATAACTGATTTGCATAATGACTATCATCAAGAAGAAAATAAATCATCTTTAGCATATTTCCAAAAAACGAAAGTCTATATTTTATAAAGGTGGCAGGCAAAAATGAAATTAATAATAAAATAAAAACCTAAAATGGGAATACAGTCTTCATTATCCTAAATGGCCAATTACTCAAATTCCTGAATGAGTAAAAATTATCTGGTAGTTTTATTTTTTAAAAATTATTGCATTTAGGGATGCCTGGGTGGCTCAGTTGGTTGAGCGGCTGCCTTCGGCTCAGGTCATGATCCCAGCATCCTGGGATCGAGTCCCACATCAGGCTCCTTGCTCGGCAGGGAGCCTGCTTCTCCCTCTGCCTCTGCCTGTGCTCGCTCGCTCGCTCTCTGACAAATAAATAAATAAAATCTTTAAAAAAAAAATTATTGCATTTAGTGAAACCAGAAACTTTGGAAAGAGATTAAAAGTTATTAATTTTATCAGGTAGCATTTCATGGTGTAGTAAAACATTTAAAGCATTCTACATTAAAACTCAAGTCATTAACATCACTTTAACCGGTAACATGAGTTACCAAAGAATCCACAAATGTCTGACACTGCTTAGCCAATACTTCTGAAGTGATGTTTGTAATGTTTAATGTTGGGAGCCCATGATAACTCCGTTGTCACCTCAGGGCCAAGATACCCCCATCAGTTCAGTGAAAAATTTACAACTACTTAGATGCAATGAAGAAAGAGTACGGGAGAATGGGGTGGGGAGGGTGACTTACTGAGGAAAGCATACACAAAATGTCAGACATTTTGTAGACCCCAAAATTTCTGTCTTTAATAAGTGAAGGCACTAAGATTCTAGGGGATAGAAGGAATTCCATGTGAATCTAAAGAAACACTGGTTAAGAAGCATAGAGATCACTGAAGGCTCTCATTGTAAGAGAAATCTGGAATAAAGGATTCCACTTCTCCCACAGCATACTTTGGAAATAAATTTTTAAAAGTGCACTGAAAGCCAATGACTAGTACACCATAAGTAGGCTTCAGAAGACCTGGTATAAAAGATTCTTTTTGCAGAGAAGTACCCACCTTAGGACATTTTAATTTTATCTTGCCCAGGTAAAGAGAATGGCTACTAAGGGGGACAGAGATCCTCCTTGAATCTCCTGGCACTATTAAGGATATGAGTTGTTAACTCTGGGGAGACTGAGTGAAGGATATCCAGGATATATGTGAACGCTACAACTTCTCCAACTTTTCTATATACGTCTATAATTTAAAATAAGAACTTAAAACAAACAAAAAAGATTATGGGGCATCTAGGCAGCTCATTTGGTTAAGCATGTGACGTCGGCTCAGATCATGATCTCAGAGTCCTGGGATCGAGCCCCAAGTCAGGCTCCTAGCTCAGCGGGGAGTCTGCTTCTCCCTCTGCCTTCTCCTGCTTATACTTTCTCTCTCAAATAAATAAAAATAAAATCTTAAAAACAAACTGGTTATTTAATTGTGTCCCACTGAAATCATATCATCTACTCAACATGTGAAAACAGGTGTTAGGATGGATAAAGATAAAAACATTTAATAAATATTCTAAGTTCATATTGCCATAATAAACTTCTGTTTTAACTTCCAATATGTATTTTAGACGTTTTTGTTCCCTTCTCAAGATTAATAATTGAAAGGAACCACTTCCATTCAAGATGTTAAAAACAGGGGCACCTGGGTGGCTCAGTGGGTTAAAGCCTCTGCCTTCGGCTCAGGTCATGATCCCAGGGTCCTGGGATCGAGCTCCGCATCAGGCTCTCTGCCCAGCAGGGAGCCCGCTTTTCCCCCTGCCTCTCAGCCTACTTGTGATCTCTGTCAAATACATAAATAAATAAAATCTTTGGGGAAAAAAAAAGATGTTAAAAACAACACTTACTCTAATACTTTAGTAAAAGAGAACTATAATTATTTTACAAGATGGACCCAAAAGCAAGTATATTAAGAATAAATTGAATAATTATTGAGGTAAATTTAAGCCACTTTGGGAGAAAAATATGTTTAGGTGCCTGAGTCAAACAACGCTAAGCAAATTTAGAATAAATTATTATGATGAAACATAATATATATAAATTCAAAGCAAATCAAAGAAATTTAGTGTTTCCTAAGTAGATTCACAGACCGTATTAAAATATTAGCAAGATTAAAATGACATTTCAGCTTTAAATTTCCCATTGATAACAGTTCACTCCTATATTCCAAATGTCTGCTTATGACCATAGAAGTTTTTTTGTATTATTATCTTTTTATTATTTATTTGACACAGAGAGAGAGAGAGCACAAGTAGGCAGAGAGGCAGGCAGAGGGAGGGGGAAGCAGGCTCCCCGCTGAGCAGAGAAGAGAGCCAGATGCAGAGAGCCCAATGCAGGGCCCGATCCCAGGACCCTGAGACCATGACCTGAGCTGAAGGCAGAGGCTTATCCCACTGAGTCACCCAGGCACCCCCACAGAGAAGTTTTTAAAAGAACTCTAGTTGTAGAGTAACTCTACCAAATTCCTAGGCACTTGGCCCCAGTTAGTTGTGGAGGGGAAAAGTTAGGCTAAAGCTGACTGAGTTGAGTATCAGACTTAAAAGTGGACGTTTTCGTTTAGGGTTTTTTCCCTTCCTAATGTTGGTAAAGAAAGAATAGTAAAGAATAAACAACAAAAATTAAGTTTGAGAGAACAGAACCTATAAAAACTTCACCTTTGTAAAGTATCACAGAAATACATCATCTAAAGATAGATATGAAACTTCATACCTTCCTTCATACAGGAAGGGGTTATAGCAAGCATTTTTTTTTCTTAAAGATTTAATTTATTTATTTGACAGAGAGTGAGAGATCACAAGTAGGCAGAGAGGCAGGCAGAGAGAGAGGGGGAAGTAGGTTCCCTGATGAGCAGAGAGCCTGATGTGGGGCTTGATGTGGGGCTTGACCCCAGGACACCAAGATCATGATCCTAGCTGAAGGCAGACACTTAACCAACTGAGCCACCCAGGCGCCCCTATAGCAAGCATTTTTTTTTAAGATTTTATTTATTTATTTGACAGAGATCACAAGTAGGCAGAGAGGCAGGCAGAGAGAGGGGGAGGCAGGCTCCCTGCTGAGCAGAAAGCCCAATGCGGGGCTCAATCCCTGGATCCTGGGATCATGACCTGAGCCAAAGGCAGAGGCAACCCACTGAGCCACCCAGGCGCCCCTCGCAAGCATTTTTTAAATGCACAGTTAACCTGTCAATAAACACTGAAGTCAATCAAACTCTAAAACACAGTAGAGGTGCTTCAGGCATTCCAACCCTGACATAATGACTTAAAAATACATTCTTCCAAAATCTTGTCAGACTCACTAAACTGAGGATTACTTTTAAAATTTTCAGTTTCATATACATTCTTAGAAAACTTTTCATCATCACTATAGCTGCCATAAATCAAGCTTTCTCACCTTGGGCAAGGTGCTAGCCCTCTCTTTATTCAATTTCCATGGGTAAAAATGGAACTAATAATAGCACCTATCTCATAAGAATACTGCAAGAATTAACTGAGCTAGTACATAGGGCTTATAAAGAATTCTTTCTACATGGTAAGCATTCATATTTTAGCTTATTTTAAAAATTATTTTCATATACTATTATGACTTCCATATTTTCCATCAACCTTATTAGAGAATATCATCTATTGATTATATTGATATTAACAAAGCTATATTTCAAAGATTAAAACCTACTTCCTTAAGAAAAACTAGATAGTATACATGTGTCATTATGCAATGATATTTTAATCTATGTATTCTATAACAACATAGCAATATTGAAAATATAATGTAGGGATTCAAATATTTTAATGATAATTTATATATTTTTTCAATTTGCAAGAACAACTGGACTAGAAAAGTTTTCAGGAAAAATAAGAGAACAATGGAAAGTTTCATATATTCTCCAACTCAATTCAAACTTTGTACTATGAAACAAATTCTGATAACAGACCCCATTTCTGTGTCAGCTCCCACTAGTAAGGCTTTAATACTCAGCGTGTGATGAGAGATGAAACCGAGTGTGAACAACTTTCAGGTCCCATGAGTAGGCTGACTGTTAAATCTGTCAGGTTCGATTGCATCATCCCACATTATTCAAAGCCCCAAACTGCTCCCTAATTGTTAGGAGCTTAACGTATTCAAAACCATTGTTTAGGCTAATGCTGAAATGCTTCACAATTGAGTTTCTATAAAGTAGTGGGAGGGATTAAATTGTTGTTAAACCATCACTGAACACTCATGATTGGACAACAGGATGTATAGAATAACCAACCAATTCTAAGCAGATTTCCTAATTGGTTAATACCTAATCAATATATCACCCATCTTTTGCAGAAAAAATTAAGTCCCCTAAGGCCAAAGCAGCTATTGAAATAACTCAAGGACTGGAAAGACCTCAGTCAAAAGCTGAACCTAAAATGGCTAAAATTCACAAATCTATGTTAACATGGAATTATATATTTTAACAGAAAAAAATTTTTTTTAATTTTATTTATTTATTTGACAGACAGAGACCACAAGTAGGCAAAGAGAGAGGGGAGGAAGCAGGCTCCCTGCTGAGCAGAGAGCCCGATGCAGGGCTCGATCCCAGGGTCCTGGGATCATGACCTGAGCTGAAAGCAGAGGTTTTAACCCACTGAGCCACCCAGGCGCCCCTTAGTCCTATAATAACTTTAACATCAGTATAATAACTATTAAACCCAAAGTACTTTATGGTCTACAAAGTACTTACTCTCATTTAAACTTCTTAACATAGCGGTCTTCATAGCAGGTAGGACAGGTATTTGAGGTATTTGGTTTTACATATGAAAAACACTGACACCCACAAATTAAAAAGACCTGCCTACAGTCACAGTAGTAAGCAGCAAAGCTCCTGGGAAACAGGATTTCTGACTCAAATTTCTATTTAGCATTGTGTCACACAAATGGACACAGTAAAATTCCTAACAATGTTTTTCAAAGAGAGGCACTTCGTTGGGAAATTCATTTTTATGGTAATGATTAGTAGACCAGAGATCAGACTCCAGAGTCAGACTGCCTTGTTTCCAAACTTAGTTTCACCACTAACTTACTAGACAAGTGATGTTGCATAGTTACTTACCTCTTGATCACCCAACAGTAAGTGACTTTACAAAGCACTTATACAAACTTATTTTGCTCAGAATGTTAACGTCCTTAAAATTACAAGTCATTATGAAATTACTTAAAGCATAAAAGATGAAACTTTCATTCTGACCAATCAAGTCAGAGATCCTCTGGAGTCAGGTCCATCTACCTGGGAAACTGAACCATTTTCTCAAACAGAATGGAAGTGCAGACATCATCCAAAAGGAAATTGAGGACAACTCCCAACAGGCACACACCCCAAAATTATCATGCTGGAAAATGACGTAGTAAAAGCTGACTGAAGTAAAAGTTTCACAGAAATGTGCAAAACACTAGTCATTAACTGTACATTAAGAACACTTGAACATCTGCAATTACTAAGTATCACATAAATTTTTAAAGTTCCTTCATTTATTTTTAAATTTATTTTTTATAATAGTAACACAGAGTAAACAAGGAAGCATATTACCTACATGAAGACTGTACCCAAAAGCAAAACGCAGAATGCAGAAAATAATGTAACACACAACTTTTTCACTACATTCAGTTTTAAATTTTTCTATTAAGGGAATCATCTTTCAAACAAAAGCACTTGAAATTTCCCAAAAGACAAACGGAGTGAATGTAGAACTAGGAGACAGAGTGGAACTTGAAAGGCAAAATGAAAAATTAGTGACACACCTACAGAAACTAATTTTTACCTCTAATTATGATGCAAGGGCAGAGCACATCATTTAAAAAAAAAAACAAACACATGGACAGTAGTTCTATCTTCTAATAATGTTAAGAAACTATTAACTCTACTGCTATTATCTGTGAAAGAATAATTATTCTAAAAATAAATATATCAAATAAAACAAAAGGACTTAACACTGAAGAACATAAAACTAGGTTATCAAACATTTTTTAAAGGGTTTTTTTGTTGTTGTTGTCTTTTCAAAATTAGGGCTGCTAAGCATCAATTTTTTTCCCTAGAATTTTACATGTGTCTCCTTTTTCCCCCATTAAAAGCACAATTCTGTTCTCAGTTTTTAATTTCTATTAAGCTCTTCCTGATCTTACCTCCCTGACCACTTTCCAGGGAACAATTCTTAAGACAGCAAATAAGCCAAACAAGAGGCCTGTCTATCTTACTTAAAAAACCAAGGCCAGAAAGATCAAGAATGACCTCTGGATTTTCATCCTGCTGGCACCAAGCCAGTCACTAAAAACTACTATTTTTGCTAAGTTTTTTGGGAAAAGTAAGGGAGACAAAATATTATTCAAATTTAACATTTCCATTCTCTGATTTATGTTTTTTAAAATATTTGCTTGCCAGTATGATGGTTTTCTTAATAACTGTAACAAGACTTCTATAATTACATTTTAAATACTGGTAATTTGAATTAACCCACTTATAGCATTGCTAATCAACTACCTATAAAGAAACCCTAAATAAGAGGCTACCATTTGATTACCTAAACACAATGACTTGTACAATTTGAAAACAAACAGGGCCTATATGAAAGTTGAACAGAAATAAACTTGTCATTTTGAAGAGAAGATTCAATTACCAAGTACATCACAATTTTAAGAATCCTATCTAAACATTCATTTTATTCTAAATATTTTTGTATCGTTTCCCTTGCACATTGCCTAGAAAATTCACATTTTGCACATTCAATACCAATACTATTGTCTCAGGCAGCTAAATTGAAGTAGTTCTGCACTCAGTTCAACTGAGAGGTCAACGTGCCTCAGTTGCCTGGAGACTGATGGTTGCTACAGCAGCACCAGATAAGCCAGGCTAAATAAGCTTCAGCTTGAAGGCAGAAAGCATTTACTGCTAGACAGAATCATAGATGCAGTTGTCTCAGCATGCAGCATTTGAGTCTAACTAGATGATCATATTTATAAGAGACCCATCTTACTGAAACATGGAAAGAGGATAAACAGTAAGGATTTTAATTGGACTGAATCCTGGATTACTTGCAACTATGATTTCTTTGTTCTTCAGTTGAGTCATATGTTAAGTGGAATTTTCCCTCTAGCTATAAATTTCTCTTTACCACCACTTCCCCCATCTACCTCCCTAATGCCAACCCCCAAAACCACAAACATAATGAATGAGAAGAAATGAGATTTTTGCTTAATTCAGCCTGGAATTAACCAGAGAGTAATTAAAACAGACTTTTATAAAGAAAGAAAAGAAAATGCGCACTGAAAATGTTCATGTGAGACTTTGTCCAAGGATAGAAAGCTATCAACAGCATATGGCTACACTTAATTAAAAGAGATGAAACTATTTGCAAGAACCATTCTCTCATTTATCCTTTCACCCTCTCTAACCCCACACCCCTGGTATGCTGGCTACCTCACCAAGGGTAGTGAAATGAGCTACAAAAAATTCTTCTAAATTAGTCAAACTCCCCTTATTCTAAGGTTGAGAGGTTCACCACATAGTTAACTTTCATTTTCAAACATGATATCACTAATCATGCCATTGGTTTTCTATGCCGAACTGTCTGTTGTTTATTCCAATACCTAACCTAATTATAATGGTGACTGTTTGCACTGCACCATTACATATTTTTTTTTTTAAGATGTTTTTTTCAATTTTTATTTATTTGTCAGAGAGAGACAGAGAGAGAGAGTGCGAGAGAGCGAGCACAGGCAGGCAGAGTCAGAGAGAGAAGCAGGTTCCCTGCCGAGCAAGGAGCCTGATGCAGGACTCGATCCCAGGACGCTGGGATCATGACCTGAGCTGAAGGCTGCCGCTTAACCGACTGAGCCACCCAGGCGTCCCACCATTACATATTTAAAAATAACTAATGCTATGCTTTGATGTACAGCTTACAGAAAACACTAGAAAGTGTATATATGTTCTAAAGGCCTATACAATGCAAATCATGAATACATACATAAAGCATAAATTTACAGCAACTTCCAACCTATTTAACTAATTGTAATTAGATATTTGTCTTTGGTATAAATTTCTCCTGGGGTACCTGAGTGGCTAAGTCAGTTAAGCGTTTGACTCTGGATTTCAGCTCAGGTCATGATCTCATGGGTAGTGAGATGGAGACCCGGCCCCTCCCACCCCCCCACCCCCCACCGCACAGGCCCCGTGCTCAGTGTGGAGTTTGCCTGTCTTTCTCCCTCCCACTGTTTGCATGCTCCCTCCCTCTCTCTCTCTCTTTCAAATAAATAAGTAAATAAAATCTTAAAAATTTTCTCCAAACACTAAGATGATTATTACTAGAGCTTTGAATAAAATTACAAGGAATTCTAAACAAATAAAAAATACATACTTAAGGAATTTTAAATTATTACCTTCGGCAAAGTGTGTGTGTGTGTGTGTATGTGCGCGCATGCGCCCCTCGCAGTTCTGCCTATTTACTGTATATTTGTATAATGCAAGGTTACGATTTTTCTGAACAGACTCTTGCTTTTAAAGGATTCCTGAGGACTAGTAACTTTACAGATCTAAAGTAAAGGAAAGGGATATATGCACAATCGGCAGCACACTTATTTACAATGTTTACGTACATTCCCTCTCCCACTAGGAGGAAAACAATACAGTACTTAAAGGAATCAATCACTCTTTATCCCATTATTCTCTAATGCCAGTTTTTAAAAAATAATAATGTTATTTCTGTGATTTTTTAAAATTGTAAAAGGAATGTTTAAAACCAAAGAAGTCCAAACTGGATCATATTTTCTAAGTCCTAAAGATTTTATTTTTAAGTAATTTCTATACCCAATTTGGGTCTTGAACCCACAACCCTGAGATTAAGAGTCACATGCTTTACAATGAGCCAACCAGTCACCCCACTAAGTCCTACTTTTTAAAAAGAATAAAAGTTTGCACCAAATTACTAACTTACATGTCCCAACAAATGGAGGTATTTCACAAATTCCTATAGGAAGCCCTATTCAATTTCTTTCTTCTCCAATCAAACTCACTTTACAAAATGACAGATCCGCCTATAGGTTACTTCATAACATTTTAACAATTTACCTGAGTTGTAGCGACAGCAGGGGCTGCAGATGATACTGCTGATGGGGAGAGAGCTCCCACTTGCTGCAAATGCCCAGAAGACTGCTGAGGTAAATGAGAACTGGAGACAGGAGTACTAGATCCTGAGCCCGATACTACATTTGGAAATGATACTGCTACATCATTGCTGTTATAAATACCTGCAAGAAAAAAACAATCATTTAAACACTTTAAAACTTAGCCGCCAAATCTGTCATAGACACATAATATTAATCATTAAGTTCGAATACCCACATTTCCTCCTGATCCCTCCCCTCAATGATAAATTTTATTGGCAGTCATAAATAATGTATCAATAACTAAATGACTAAATACTGACATGTCACAAAACACTTTTTTAAAAGAACCTAAGTCATTTTTCCTAACAAAAATGGCTTTGCTAATAATAGACTGGGATCACATCAAGAAGCGCCTTGTAAAAATAATAGTAAGAGTTTTAGGAATTCCTAAAGACAAAGAAATATTTCCTAAATGGGAAAATGACACAATTAAAGTTGTGTTAAAATCACCTGGTAAGCTTTTCAAAATGCAGATACTGGAGCCCCAGAACTCATGATTAAGAAGGTCTGAAAGGGGAAGAGTCTGTTTCAGAAAGGTCACCCAGGTTACAATGTAGAAAATAAAATGGAACAGAACTACACTTGAGATTCAAAGACCAGTAAGTGGATTCTAGAGATATTCCAAAGGTAGAATGAACAGACTTAATGACTGAATGGGGTGGATGAGTAGGGGTAGGAATGGAGGAGGACAGAGGATTAAGAGACAATGACAACGTGGACTACTAGGTGGTGATAACATTCACTACCAGGAACTCAAGAAAAGGGGATGGAAGGCTTGAAAGTATTTTCAGAGGCACCATGGAGTTACAAGCAAGAAAGAAATGGAGAAAAGAATGAAAGATTCACTCTGAAAAGTGTATGGGAAGAGGAAGGACAGATATGATGAATAAAAGTTAAGAGGAAAGAGGAGTTACCCCTACCCCCCAAAAAGCATGAGTTGTTTTTTTAATAAAGATGGGCAACAATCCTCACATGCTTCACAGAGAAGAAGCTCTTTGAGGATAAAAGTGAGAGATGGGAAGATCTAGAGAACAGTAGGATTCTCAATCAGGGATGATCCTGTTCCACTGAGACATGTGACAATGTCTGAAGACATTTTTAGTTGTCAAAACTAAGGGGCACAACTGACACACAGCAGTAGAGGCCTGGGATGATGCTAAACATCTTAAAATGCACATGACAGATCCTCACAACTAAGAATTATCTGGTTCATAGTGTCAATAGTGTGGAAGCTGAGAAATCTTGATATAAACCAAGGCTCCTGGGAGGGTGGGAGACAATAAGATCCTAAGAACTCAACACTGTAACAAGAGGAAAGCAAGAAAAAAATGAACCTAAGTGGGTTGCAATAAAAAATAATAATAAAGTTTGAGAAACTATAGCCCTTGAAGGCAACAATTATTTGTTAACAGTATAATTTACTTTGTTCTAAACAACATAAATGTTATTGATTCATAATAAAATCACCCATAATCTTCAAACAAGGAAATAAAGGAACTGGGACATTTTTAAAGCCCTTACAAATAATTGAGGGTCATAAGATCCTTTTTATATCTATAATCTCTCCAGAAAAAAAAATTATTCATTCAATAAATGTATCCATTCTGCAAACATCTGAGTGCTTACTGTTCATCAGACATTACTCTAAGCCCTGAAGATACAAAGCCATTCAAGATATGTGGTCTCTGCCTTCAAGAAGCTTAGCAGAGTGGCTCAGTGGGTTACCTCCTGGGATACAGCCCCGCATCGGGCTCTCTGCTCAGCAGGGAGCCTGCTTCCCTCTCTCTCTGCCTGTCTCTCTGCCTACTTGTGATCTCTGTCTGTCAAATAAATAAATAAATCTTTTAAAAAAAAAGAAGCAGCAGCTTAGCGGAAAAGATAGACTATTATAAAAGACTGTGAAAAGCGATAGGATAGAGACATCCTTAGCAGCCCCCAAGCACATAAAAAGGGGTGTCTAACCCAGACCTGGGGTGAGAGGATGAGGGTCAAAAAACTTACTGGACAAGATGGATGCCTTTAAAATTAATTTCTAAAGGAGCTGTAGAACTGAGGTGAAGGGTGGTTTGAGAAAGAAATATACGAACCTATAAATACCATCTGTAGCTCACACAAGAATGAGGCTAAAAAATAAGCAGGAATCAGATCAAGAACATTAAAAGCCAAAACGTTAAAAATTTAGAGACAACAGGAAGCCACTGAAGGATTGTAAACAGAAGCTTCATGTGATCAGATTGATGTTTAAGTAAGACAAGGCTAAGACTAAATTGGGGAGAGCCTTCATCAGAGACTGAGAAAGCTGCTGAAGGGTTGCTATAATAATACTGATGAGCAAAAAACAGAGATTAAACTAAAGTAACAGTAGTCAAGGAATATTCTAAAAGCAAAGTTCATAGGACTGGTACCTAATAGGACCTGAAGAATAAATATGAAAGAAGAGTCAAGGATGACTCTTAAGTACCAGTCGGTGGGAGTGGTGACACCACTCACTGAAGCAGGCAGAGCCACTGGGAGCATCTAGTATTTGGTTACTATATGTAGTACACTTACTATACTAGCCCCTGTAAATGTATGTGATAGTGTAATAGGCCAATGAGGTAAACATTACCCCCATTTTACATAAGAGCAAACAGAAGTTTAAAGAAAAATTCTCCTTAGTGACCTACTAGATGGTGGAATCAGGATTCATATTCACAGCTACTGAAACCACTTCCTAACACAAGTTTGAAGTTCAGGTTACTCATCATGGTCTTTGAGATGCCTGTGGAACACAGAACTCAGAACTGCAGAACACAGTCTAGTACAGAACAGGATCAGCCTGAAGCTCAGCAGAAAAAGCAGGTGTGGAAATACAAATCCAGGAGGCAGAAGAATAGTAAAGTTAGCGTACATAAATATGAAAACTCAAAAAGGCTTTCTGTTGGCCTGCCCTGTGTTTGAAATCTTAAACTAGTTCATATTTTGAAACATTGGAACTCTACATTTAAAAAAATTAATTTAGAAATATTTTTTAAAGATTTATTTCTTTGAGAGAGCTCACAAGCGCAAGAGTTGGGGGAGGCGCAGAGAGAGAGAGAGAGAGAGAGAGAGAGAAAGAGAGAGAAAGAGAGAAAGACTCTCAAGCAGACTCCCCGCTGAGCACACTGAGTGGGGAGCCCAATGCGGGGCTCGATCTCATAAACCTGAGATCAAGAGTCAGGTGGTTAACCGACTGAGCCACCAGATGCCCCAAAACTTCATATTTAAAAGTGAATTCTAATTTCTCCTGAAAAACTGAAGTTCTATCAATACTGGATACTACATTCTGAAATAGCAACAATCTGCTGGAGCTCTGGCCACGGTATAGGTTCTTTAATCCACCAGAGCCCTGTCATTCTTTCTTCTTCACCTCTTCTCTCATTTATGATAGCTATCTAGCCCCTGTAAATACGTGATGTACAACTGCTAATGCGGAAGCTAGTCAAAACCAAGGAATGGTAAAATGAGATCACCCAGGGAAAGTTTTCAGCATGATCAAGAGGACCAAAGACAGAATCCTACAGAATGTTACCACTTAAAGACAAAGATAGACCACAAAGAACAAAATAAAGAGAACTTAAAAGAATCTTAGAAACCACTTAGAGAATTTGAAAGGAACAGGTCAAATAATTCCATTGGTTATTCTAGGTCAGGCCATAAAAGGAGAGTTATTAAATGAGACAATGAATCTTGGCAAGATGAACTCACTTAAGAAGTTTGGCTGTGAAGGACAGAAAAGAGACAGCATGTAAATGAAACAAGTATTTATAAACCTTATATTCCAAAGGATGGACATATACCTGAGAAAAATAAATTTTTTTAAAAGTTCATTACCTCATATTTCTTTCAATAAATATGTATGGAGAGCCTTATTGTTAAAAAAAAAAGGCACTGAAGATAATTAAGAACAGAAATTAATTAATAAGAACAGAAAGGAATTCTACCTTCAAAGAACTAACAGTCTCACAGCAGAGCTAGTTAAGTATTCATAAGCTACTATGATACAGGATGGAAATACTGGTACCATAAGGATACATGCCATGAAGGACAACTGAAGTTCAGAGGAAGAGACTGGGGTGGAGGCGTACCAGAGAGCAACACCTGAATTCAGCTTCTACAGCAAACTACTGTGAAAGGTAGACTGCTAACAATCTAATTTTTTAGTGGTGGAGAGCATCCATGGAATCTCCAACTCTTAAAACTAAAAGTCAGGTGGAGACAGCACACTGGGTGGCCGGGGGGGGGGGGGGCACCACCGGTGTAAGTTTTTGACCGAATGTGATCTTAATCAAACTACTTAAGCTTTCTGAGCCTCCATATTGTTCTAAAAGCGAGTAGTAGCTACCTTATAGGCTTTTCTTTGAGAACATCCATGTAAAGGCTCTAGCAGTGCCTAATACACAGTAAGTTTCCATACTGGTAGCCATAGCTACTTCAGAGTTATTGCTCTAATTAAAATTTTATCTTTAGGGGCGCCTGGGTGGCTCAGTGGGTTAAAGCCTCTGCCTTCAGCTCAGGTCATGATCCCAGGGTCCTGGGATCGAGCCCCACATCCGGCTCTCTGCTCGGCGGGGAGCCTGCTTCCCCCCCTCTCTCTGCCTGCCTCTCTGTCTACTTGTGATCTCTCTCTATCAAATAAATAAATAAAATCTTTAAAAAAAATTTTTTATCTTTAGGTCAGGAATGTACAATTTTATAATTATCAGGTCCTCTAATGTCCCTAATACTCTTTCAAAACTGAAAATACCATTGCCACATGTAGTAATATATATTAAAGTGTAACACTGAAAAGCAAAAAACTATGGTGAATGAGGACCTCCAATCTCTAAACTTATTTTTATACTGCCGTAGAGCGTAAACAGGAAACTGCACAGCTAAATGTGCAGTGTGGTGATTACACTTTGAAACTGTCTGGAACTCAGGTTACTACTATAAATAGAACAAATAAAATTTTCTTTCCCTGTTAAGGCAGGGCAGTATAAATCTCTAAATCTTTTTTGAAGATGATGATCACTGACTCTCCTAAACTCCCTCATACCTCAGGGTATGATTGGTACAGCATGAAAAAATGCTTTAGTAAGACCTCTAGATCTTTATTCAAAAGGTACATAATCCTCCTTGGATTGTTCTGTACCTGTTTTCTATTTAACTTACTCTATTTCTGTCTTCCACCAGTTAATTACCTTAATCCAAATCAAGGTGACATTCACTGACTTAAGCAGAACTGAATTCTGTAATGCATAAACTCTAGGAAAATACCCGAAATTCATTTGTTCAGGATAGAGGGTAGAAGCAAAGATATAGAATGATACAGAGAATGGTAATGATGTACTGATTCGCCCATCCATTCAACCATCCGATATTTACTGTGTGTCTACTAGAAGATTGGCACTATGCTAGGAGCAGGGAATAAAGCTGGGAGCAAGACAGACAAGATCTCTGTTCTCCCAAGAATTTACAAGTTAATCAGGGAGGCAAACATTAAAACAAACACATAACTATTGTGACAAGTGCTATGATTGAAGGCAAAGAGTACCACTAGTGACAAATCAGGAAGCAGAAAATATCTGTCTGAAAAAAATGATACATAAGGCAAGACCTAAAGTTTAGATAGGCAGGTGTTAAGTGAACAGAGTAAACTAGAAAAGCTTGTTCAAAAAACAATGAAATAGAGAAGAAAAAATAGGTAATACAGGTAAAGCATAGTGGAGAGAGTGGTAGAACAAACTGGAGAGAAGGGAAGGAACAGCCATGGAGAGGTGTTCAGAATGTATACTAAGATTAATGGAAAGACACCAAACACAAATATAGCATGACAGTTTTTTTTTTTTAGAAGATCATCCCTCTAACTGCTATGTCCTAATGAACTGAAAAGAGGAAGAGTGGAAACAAAAAGGTCATTTAGAAGGCTATTCCACAATCTAGGTGAAAGGTTACATCCCTCAGGACTAAGGCGGTTGTGTGATGGAAAAGCTTGGAGAAAGATCTGAAGTGCTTCTAGAAGTCAGATGAACCCAACTTGGTGAAAAGCTACATTACATAGATAAAGAGAATATTATAAATGAATTGGGTAGCAATTAGAAGTGCCATTTACTGAGGTGGTGAAAGTGGAACAGAAAGTGCATTTTTGCTTGTAAAAGAGAAAAACGTCAGTCTAGGACTAAGTCCTGAAGACCCTCAACATTTCAAGGATGGTTAGCATGGAAGAAGGATCTGCAAAGAGAACTGAGATCACTGAGGTAAGAAAACCAGTGCAGTGTCAGTGAAGCAGAGAAGAGAATCTAAAGAAAGGGCATATCAACTGCATCAAACGATGCTGAAAGACGAGTTCAGACGCAGAATGAAAATGGATTTGAAAACATGGAGACAAATGATGATTTTAGGAAGAAACGTATATAGGGTAGACAGAGCCAAGAAAACACTGTTGACACCTAAGCTTTTATTAGTGTGCCATGGCAATTACATAAAAACAATACACTAGACAGAAGTATACATGACCAGTGACCTAAGTGTTAGTGGTCACCAACGAGTTCCCACTTCCCAATTTCAAACTGCCTGGGAGGCCAAATCAGTACTACATCAAGTTGTCTATTCAGCAGTGAACCACAGTAAATGAGTGGGATAAGTCTTGAGGAATATTTAACCTAGTAAACAACTAAACTTGTTAAGTTATCCCTAACCCACATCCTAAGACTGAATATTCTTTTCTGGAGGTTAATATGGTGTTAAAGTAGTTAAAAATCCAAAACCTGTTCCCTCATGCAAATAACCTCTCTGAACCTCACCTACAAAGGGAGGATGGCACAAATGATTTCATAGGGCTGGTGCAAGGATTAACTAATTCATGTAAAACACATACTATTGTTATTAATCTACTACTACATATTAAGTGTTTGATAAATAGTAACCATATTACAAAATATAAAGGAGGAATACCTATAATGTTAAAAGAAATAAGCAGAATAATATATACAACAACATAAAGATTCAATTGTTAATGTTGCCTTAATTTCCTTTTCCTTTGGTGACTAATAAATAACAGGATTATTCTGGCTTTCCCTTTTTAGATTGTACAATATGTCTCTATATTGATTAACACATTCATTATTCAGAGAGGCTAAATAAAATTTAGAAAAAGTTAGAGCTTTCTCTTCAAGTTGACTCTTGGCCAATTTGATGGAATATAGGTGCTCCTCAATCTCTTTAGGCAAGCATTAACCATTTCTTACGCTGCTCTATTTTTATAGATATGAACAATTCTACATTGTTTCTTTTGACTTTACCGACAAAAATAATACATACTAATTTATTAAAAATCTTAAATAGATGGGAAAGTAGGGGGGAAAATCATCCGCAAACTCTGCTGACATTTTTATGTATCCTCAAACTTTTGGGTATATAGTTTATGGTTTTGTAACATGTTTTCCTATTTCAGTATAAAATCTTTAAAAAATGTTTGTTAATGTTATTTTGACATAATCAATTGAATACTGCATAGCTGACTCTGGTTTACAGTATTCTACAAATATTTATGCCTAATATACCCAGACAAAATACTAGATAAAGATATTACAAAAAAGAAAATAGTATCCATCCTTGCATTTATGGTTCTTAAAGTGAAGGATCCAGACATTAAATAATCAGACAAATATTATGCTATGATGGAAAAGTAGAATGTACTGAGTAAAAGGGGTAGCTTAATTAAGATTAGCAGAACAGGCCTCTGTGAAGACATAACACATAAACTAAAAAGAAGAGAGACCCATTTCTGTTATTTTTACCTGCCCAGAATTCTTCCCATTTTGTGTCCAAATAACATCCTATTTTCTGTCAGAGAAATATCCCTCCTCCATTACATATACTCTCAGCTCAGGGATAAACATGGCAACCCAAGCTGAAACGGTCTCTCCTGGGAATTTAAATCCTGAAGGCATACACACAAGGGCAGAAAATGGTCAGACCCGTTAGTCTAATGGTAGTAATAGTAGGATTTTACTAATTCTTGTTTACCTAGCCCTCGAATCTACCCAATTTCTCTTCTCCCAGAGGTCTGAAATGGGGTTTTTCTTTTAATTCTCTAAAACAATTGTACATATCCAATAAATTCATTTTTTGCTTAAATTTGACAGAATCCACTACAATGAACCCTAACTGATATGGCCAGTGTAGTATAATAAGCACAGAAAGAAAATGCTTAAGATGAAGCCAGAAGTCAGCCGAAGAGCCAGCTCATGGAGAACCCTGCAGGTCATAGGGCTTTTTTTTTTTTTTTTAAATAAAGGACTTTTCAATTTCATCCTAATGGAAAGCCATTAAAGCATTTTAACCAAACTGTATTTTTAAAAAGATCATTTTGGAAACAATGTGAACAATGCCCTGAAAGACAATGGTATAATGGAATCAGCGAAATAAAATTTAAGTAACTATTGCAAAGTCTGGATGAAAGATTTTAGGTACTTAAATTTGGTGACAATTTTGAAGTGAGAAAAGCAGAGGCTCAGGACTAAGCCACAAGGAATTTCAACACGAAATTAGGATAAAGGAAAAGCCAAAAGAAAACTAATTAAGAAATGGCCAAAACAAAACAAACAAGAAATGGTCAAAACAACAGAACAACCAACTTAAGTATAATGTTAGAAGAGAAAAGGTAAGGGAAAGGACAAGAAAGGACATGCCAGGATGGGACTTAAAAGGAAGGGACAGAGAAAAGAAAGGAGTTTCCAGTAGCTGGAGTCCTCAACAAAGACAAATGTGCTAAGACGTCATCTAAGATAACGACTGAAAAACATCCACTAGATTTGGCAATGTGAAAACTATTTCTGACCTGAGTACAGTAGTAGTTGTAGAGCCAGTAGAAAGTGGTTTAACAAATAAATCAATGGGAGAACTTCTATTTCTGGCAAGGAGGCCAACCAGGCAACCTAAAACCTCCCTAATGAAAATGACCTAAAAATGAATACTTGAGCCTACTAGATGTAAGGGAAATCCTTAGGAATATACAGGACAAAGCTTTTAAGAGGTTGCCCTAGAGGAGCCAACCTGTGTTAGCAACCCAGGGGCTTTGGCTCTAATGTCCACAAGGAAAACAGAGGTACCTTGAGCCTCCAACGGATGAAAAATTAAAACTGGTTAAGACCTTGTTTATATAGACTTTCCAAGAGATACATTTTTGGGGTAAAGATAAGCCAGCCCTTGTCTGTGTACGCCCCCCCCCCCCCCGCAAAAAAACCCTACAAAACACAAAACACAAAAATCACAGCATAGGGAAAAGACAAGGAAGTCAGTCCAATTAGATTTGAGCTCTGGATCGGAGATGAAAAGTTACCCTTTGAATTTATAAGCCACAGATTTGCCTTCAACTAGGTTTTGGGTTTGAATTTACCTATGTGCCTAATAAATCCCAAACGTTAAATTAAGAAGAGTCCAGGTGATACTGTCACTTGAGTACACAACAGAAGCCAACACAAAATTTCTCCGAAGGGATATATCCTTAACCCAGGCTTTAAAATGAGTTCACAAACCAAAATCAGAGAAGACAGAAGAAAATGATCCCCTTCATCATAAATTAGCAGACACAAACATTATTATTTGACTGTCCTCCAAAAATCTTAGAAAATAAAGAACAAATAAAGATTATGAGATAAATATTGTGAATGATTAAAAACCTAAGCAGAGGAATCAAAAGTACATGCAGGAAAGAAATAACAGTCTACATAAAAAAGAAGAACCTGGCATACCCTGCTGTGGTGGACAGACTTCTAGTGACATCTACCCACCAGCCCAAGGTTCCCTTCCTCTGACAGTCAAACACTAATCAAGGTCCTACTATGAAGAAATTGGGTTGACTGAATTAAGGTACTGATACGCTGACCTTAAAAGAGATGGTGTGTCTTGGATTATGTAGGTAGGCCCAGTGTAATCATATGAACCCATAAAAGCAGAAGATGAAGGGCAAGAGTCAGTGAAAAATGCAACAGGTAAGAAAACAAGAGAGATCCCACTGAAGGGGAAGTTAGAGAGACTCTAAATGTACAAAGGATTCAACTCACCTTTACTAGCTCTAAGATGTAGGGACATGTGAAAGGATGGGACAGAAGCCTCAAGGAGCTAAGGGAGACCCTTAGCTGTCAGCCAGAAAGGAAATGAGGACCTCAGTTCTGCAACTGCAAGGAACAACTGAGTTCTGCCAACAACCTAAAAGAGCTTAGAAGTGAATTAATGCCACAGACTCCTAACAATAAGAGCCCAGCGAGCTAACACCTTGATTTTAGCCTTGTGAGACTCTAAGCAGAGAAACCAGCTAATGCAACCAGATTTCTGACTGCGTGCTAATAAATTTGAATGCTTTTAAGTTGCTAATTTTGTGGTAATTTGTTATGACAGCAATAGAAAACTAATATAATGCCAGAAAAAAAGGAAGTGTTCAAAGAATAATGGGGATATGCCAAAGGACACAGTGCCACCTTAAGGGGCTCCCACTAGCTGACCCGGGAACAACTGGACATCACAGTAAACCAGTCATAACCCACATAAATCTGTAGGTCCATACTGATATAAACTGAAAGTGTCATGAGGAATGGGATATTTATATAGTCTCACAGTTAATTCTACAATACACATACTAATTTATAAAGGAGAAAAGAAAACCTTTTCATTAGAAATGCCATTTTACGTGCCATCTGATACATGCAATGGAAAGATCATATATATGATATCCTCCAAGAACATATGACTCTAATAATGAAAAAAAAAATTAACCAAATCCCAAAATAAGGAGCCTATAAAATTTTGAGACAACTGTCAAAATCTGAATAGCATCTGAAGAGTAGATGGTAGTAACATAGTGATTTAATTTCCTATTTTTGATTATCATACTGTGATTTTACAGGAAAATGTCCTTGTTTGTAAAGACTACTTCAGTGTTCAGGGCTGAAAATGGCACTGTATCTGCAACTTAGTCTCAAACGGTTTAGGCTAATACAGTTCTCTATACTATATACTAGTAAGTTTAAGACTGTTTCAAAATAAAAATATTTTTAGATATGAAAAAAGGGCTACATGTTCTTAACAACAAGAAAAGAAAAAGCAAACCAGACTAGGTCCATTTCAGAAAGGAATACAAAGAATTCCAAAAGTTGAAAAACACATTCACTAAATATCTTTACTCATCAGGCAGGTAAAATGATAAATTAATAGAGCTAAAGAGATGATGAGTGAACACAAAAAGATCAAAAGAAATTACCCAGATACAGCACAGAGAAGTTAAGAAATGGAAATTATAAAAGAAAGATTAAGCAGGGCTCCTGGGTGGCTCAGTGGGTTAAGCCTCTGCCTTCGGCTCAGGTCATGATCTTGGGGTCTGGGATCCAGCCCCACATCGGGCTCTCTGCTCAGCAGGGAGCCTGCTCCCTCTCTCTCTCTCTGCCTGCTTCTCTGCTTACTTGTGGTCTGTCAAATAAATAAATAAAATCTTTTTTTAAAAAAAAGAAAGAAAGAAAGATTAAGGGACATGAAGGACAGAATGAAAGTCCCAATATATCTAACAAAAATTACGGAAGAACACGGGGCGCCTGGGTGGCTCAGTGGGTTAAAGCCTCTGCCTTCGGTTCAGGTCATGATCCCAGGATCCTGGGATCGAGCCCTGCGTCGGCTGGATCCCAGGATCCTGGGCGTTGGGCTCTCTGCTCGGCAGGGAGCCTGCTTCCTCCCCCCCCCCCCCCCCCCCCCCCCCCCCCCCCCCCCCCCCCCCCCCCCCCCCCC
>PISX010016467.1:0-46169 GCA_004024625.1 Mellivora capensis
GAGCCTAGAGAGAGCATCCCCTTGAAGAAGCTGGTAACCACTTGCGACATCTGTACTGAGGAGCTGCTTTCTTTCCACATGTTCCCCGTGCTATGTGTCTTCCAGTGTGTGAGTAGAAGTTACACGAAGTCTTCCTTCCAAGAAACCTTAGGGGATGGAGGAATTCGGTTCCTGCCACTCATCTAGGAGCTTTCAGACTGGCAGTGGAGAGAAGGGGATCGAAGATGCAGGAAACGACCCAGAACATTGTAAGGGATTTGATGAGGAGACAGAAAGAGGGAGGTTAGCAACGGTTTCCTGAGGGAGGCGTTCAGGACCCAGGCCTGGAGGGCTGTGATGGAACAAGTGGGCAGAAGGGAGAAAGGAACACTCTTTACAACCGCATGCCCACCTGGTGCCAGAAGGGAGCCAAGAACTTTTCATAATTCATCTCCTACAAACTTCATGAATCCCCTGCTATTAGCTTTATTTAAAGATTTTAAAAAATTAAGATTGTATTTATTTATTTGACAGAGGAAAAGGAAGAGCAAGAAGCACAAACAGAGGGAGTGACAGGCAGAGAGAGAAGCAGGCTCTTCACTGAGCAGGGAGCCTGATATGGGTGGGGCTCAATCCTAGGATGCCAGGATCATGACCTGAGCGGAAGGCAGTGGCTTAACCAATTGAGCCACCCAGGTGCCCCTAAAGATAAATTTTTTTTGGTCTCATTCATGATCAAAACTTCAAAATGAATTAATTAATTAATAACTTCCCTCATACACACATAAAAATGAGACATCATTAAGATCCTTAGAATAGTTCAACACCAAGAAGATTATGATACCCTTCCCTATATATAATTCAGAATAAGATAAGATATACATTATATTCATATATATGCTAGAGTCAAAATAGCTTACTTTCAGATTTTCTTACAGCTAAATCCTGGGTAAGTCAATTAAAAGTTGACTTGTATCAGGTTTGAGGGAACCTCATTTGGCTGTGCCTTTATTATGAGCTCTCAGCTAGCTTCTTAAATAAAGCAGAATTGCACCCAAGGGTGACAGAGCCAATAAGTAGCAGAGCAAGTATTCAAACTTTGATCTGTCTGATGCCAAAGCCCCGACTTCCAATCACATGGCTTTCCCAGTGAGCCATGTCTGAGATACATCCAGCCCCTTCATGTTACTTAACTCACAGAGTCATGTGGGTAGAGACAGAACCTCTATGAAGAGACAAAGGCTTCCTAGGACACTCCTTGAGACTTTGCCACAGGTTTTTTTTTTAATTTTTTAAATTTATTTATTTGTCAGAGAGAGAGGGAAAGAAAGCGAGCGAGCACAGGCAGACAGAGTGGCAGGCAGAGGCAGAGGGAGAAGCAGGCTCCCCGCCGAGCAAGGAGCCCGATGTGGGACTCATCCCAAGACGCTGGGATCATGACCTGAGCCGAAGGCAGCCGCTTAACCAACTGAGCCACCCAGGCGTCCCTTTGCCACAGGTTTTTAAGTCACATAAACCTCCCTTGTATCTGTGATATATTGTTAGATGACAAAAGCAGGTTGCAGAGAAATGTACACAGCACGATCCCATTTTTTCCTAACAAAATGCTCCTAGATCTACATTTATTGATGTTGTTACCTGTTTGTAGAGTTACTTTGGGTACTGCAAGGAGATTTAAAAAAAGAGGGCAAAACAGTAAGTAGGTTCCTAGTATAATGTAAAGGGAACATATAGAATAACACCGTTCAATCTACAATTATCTCAAATAGATAATCACTGAATATACCTATGAAAAAGTTCTCCAGGTAACACATTCAAAGACAGCACTGATTGGTTTGGGTGATGAGGCTGTGGGTAGTTTTCATCTTTGATTCCTTCCTTTTGCTATTTTAATTTAGTTTTTGCTCTGGGTAAAATAACAAAGCAAGCATAAAAGATTTCCCCAAATCTGTGTGACCTTAGTGGTGCCTATGGGTGAACAGCCAATAATGACCAAACTGCTGGCCATGGAGTCCCCTCCTCCGGGCTTCTCAGCTCCCCTCTATGCTTCTGGATGGGGAACTCCTCCCCACTGTGCTCCCACAGGCCCAGGGCGGAGACTAACAGTGGCCAGAAGTCCCTAACCACACACGCTACCCCATGTATACAGTAAAAAAGGTGCCAGCCACCCTCTGGGAGCTTGGGAAACTGCAGTGTGTCTACCTTGTTTGAGGGGAGGGGGCAGCAGCCGGTCCACTCCTGGAGATTTTTGTGTTGCAGGATGGTAAGCCCAGTATCTTAGATCCTCCAGTCCTTTTGGAGAAGTACAAAATTCAGATTTGTATGTTAACACTGTTCATTTTTCATGATTGTCACTAAATCACATCTGAAAAGACGCTATGTAAGCCATGACAGACACATGTGCAGTCACATGGGTCTGGAAGGGGAAAGGGTCCAAGTCAATATTTTGACAAGAGCTCAGGAAAGTTCTGGCATATGGCTTTTGGGTAATGGTAGCGTAGAGTGGTTAAGATGGGAAAACTGAACATAAAGGGAATCACAAAGTCACACAATGGGGGAGAAAGGTAACTGTGGTCCCATAAAAAGACATTGGTGATAACTTTTACCAATTCCCCAGCTTTGCTGAGCATCTATGTTTCCTCAGCTATGTATTCTATCTTAGATCGACTGTTAAACTTGAACTATGGGGCTCAAACACCAAGAGGGACACTTCAGTGAGGAGTAAAGACATTCTCTTTCCAAACCTAACCCCATATGTGCATGCAACACACACATCCTCAGCATGTAGAAACATGGAGAGTTGTTTTGCTCTTTTTATTACTTAAGAGCCAGGGGTAGGAATGAACTGATATAAAATACTATAGTGTGTCTTTGCATGTTCTGAATTCCAGCATAATTCAAACACCTCCTGCTAAGATATGTCATTCTGCCTCTAGGCAGGACTATTCCTATGTCTTCTTGACATCTGGGCACCTGTGGTATTCATTAAGCCCTCCTGGGAATAAGATCTCCTTACAAATACTCAGAAAGTATCCTTCTCTTAGAGAATGAAGTTCTATATCTCCATCAAAAAGATGAAGGTATAACCTTCACTCTGCTATATCTTAAAAGGCAAGAAAAGTAGATTGGCAATGGAGGGAGTAGAATTAGGTCTGTGCCAGCAAGTACTCAAGAGGTATGCCATATGTAGCTCATGACTTTATAGCAGCAAAGCCCTCCTCCCCCACTCTGTGTCTTCAGAAAAGGGGCACGAGAATTCTAGAACATTATACTCTACTAATTTTCAACACTGCTGGAAACTATTGCTTTTAAACATTGAAATATTAAGAATTGTTCTGTACCCAAAACAGATATTCTTATTTTAGAAAGTGCTTCTTCACCAACTATCACAACATTCTTTTTCAAGGAGCTAGCTAAGAGGGAGTACAGTTTTTTCTGCACTGCAAGACTGTCTTCTTTGTTCTGGTTCAAGCCAATAACTCATTTTAAGCAGCCACAGACCAAGAATTTTGAAATTTCTGAGTCATCATTCGAACAGCATATTCTCCATGATTCCGAAGACACAGTTCTTGATAACATATTGATTACTATATCCCTAAATGGATATTTCTGGTACATTGCTTGTCTAGCAGCCATATATTTTCACCTATTTGTCTGGGTTCTGGCTTCAGAAGAACATATGGGCCATATTCACAACTTCTACCATTTTCAGTGTTTATCTTTATTCCATCAAATTTCTTTAGAGTTCTCTCCATTTCCCTTCTGTCTCTTTATTCTCTACATTTTCTTTGATTAGTAATTCATTTACGTAAAGCTCCAGTTTTAAAGTTTGTGGAATAGGCATGCTCAAGGATAAGAAAATGGTATACCCACAGGCTGAAGTTTTAATCCTCGCTCTATCATTATTTAACACTAACAATTCAAAGAGGCATTTAAGACACTATTGCCTAAGATCTCCCACTTACCACATACCATGAGGGCAGTTTTCTTCTGCCAGCTTAACAAAAATATAGTGACAATAAATAATGCACAGGAATTACTTTGAAAGTCTTTGGGAAAATCTGTGTTCTTGACCTCACCCTGCCAACAGAGCTCTTTGCAGCCTATGCCCATCACTCTGACTATGGCTTCTCCATCAGAACAGCTTGAGAAACAATTCCTTTCTCTACCCGTTTCACAGAGATGCCTGAGTCTCCATAGGCAAATGTCATACTTCGAAAAGACAAACACTGCTAAGAATTTAAGGCAGTGTAGCCTAGCTTCCGGAATAGAAATAGTAATGAGTGGTGTGGTTACCCATACCTTGTTCGGTACAGGTACCTACTCTTTGTGTTAATTACAAGATCTCTCACAGTCTTTGTATTATCTCTGCAATTTGGGTATAATCATGTGCATTTTTATATGTGGATCAAGAAACTAAAACCTGGTATGTGAAAAAGTAATTCAAGGTCACAAACCTAATAAGAGGCAAAACCAGAATTTGAACCTAGTTTTTGAGCATTTTTTTTACCTTAATAAATGTTGGCTATTTAGTTATCTTATTTATGGACACATATCTATATTTATGCTTGCACAATAGACTTTTATTATAAAAATTTTGGAATATATAGCAATCTGATCTATATAAATCTAAATTTCTGAATGTCACCTGTTGATGCATCAAAGAAGATGATGATGCCAGAAATAGCTTTAGGGCCAAACAAAGTAGTTGAGCATAGTTTCTAAACTGGGTTTACATATAGATGCCACAAAGGAGTATACATAGCGATAGAAAGCAAATCGCGAGGTGCCAGGGGCCAGGGTTAGTTAGGGGCAGCTTAGAAAAGACATAAGGGAACCCCTTGGGGTGATGGCAATATTCTATATCTTAATCATAGTGCTGCTTGCACAGATGCATACATTTATCAAAACTCATTAATCTCTATACCTAAAATGGGAATAATTTACTCTCGATAAATTTTGTCACAATAGACTTGATTTTTGAAAGACCGATTCTGTCATTCACTTGCCGTTTCATTAGGCAAGTTATTAATCTCTACGTCTCATACACCTCTGTGAAAATGGGGAAACTAATTGTGCCCAACTTCAAAATGTTGGGGAGGATTAAATAAAATACACCATATAAAGAGCTTACTATCATACTTGTTCATAGGAAACATTCAACACATGCTTATTCCACAACAGTCGACATCAGACAGTGTCCTAGGAATCGAAGAATCAGTGATAAATAAGAGAAAGCATCTGCCCTCACAGACCTTATCCTCTAGACTGGGTGAAACAGACACCAAGCAAATCAACAAAGAAATGACCAAGACACAGTCAAATAGCAGTAAGAACTATGAAGCCAGGATGTGAGTGTGTGGTCGCAAGGATGGTGGCCTTTTCCCTGCGTGGTCAGTGAAGAACCCTGTGGAGATGTGTCACTTCAAACCAGGCATGGATAATATCAAGGAGATAGCCACGGGAAATGTTGGAGGCCGATGCTCCTGGTAGAGGGGACAGAATGTGCAAAGGAGCCAAAGGAGGAGCAAAGTTCTAGTGAAGGGACCAAAGGCTGGTCCCTTCCCCCACAAAGACAAGTGAGGTGTGAATCTGGAAAGCTTGGCAGTAAGACCACTCCTCTGTCCTGTGGGAAGACGTCAGAGGAAGGTGAGCAGGGAACAATGTGCTCTGATTGACATTTAGAACAATTTCTTTGACTTCTGTGTAAAGTGTGGATTCCCAAGGGGTGAGAGAAGCAACAGGTGAGAAGTGACAGTGCTTGGACAAGGGCTGGGAATGAGAGATGGTGAAATATGACCAGATTTAGGATCTATTTAGAACCAAGAAAACAGGGTTTCCAATAGTTTGGATGTGGCAAGGGAGAGAGAAATCATTTTTGGCTTAAACAACTAGGTGCTATTTCCTGCCTCGACATTTAGACATTTACTGATATTTTGTTATAATAATTTTTCCTGAGAAGCCATTTGGTGAGCTCTTAGGTATTATATCAGAAAGCATTTCTGGGCTAACTACTGATATTAAAGTGACTGTGTGCTAAGTGCTTGTTTGGGGTCCAGCTCTTAACTTTAAGTCTTAAATCGTCTATTAGGTAATTAAATGCTTATGCGGGAAGCATTTCTGAAATCAGAAGGACACTTGTGCTTGTGTGTGTGTGTATGTGTGCACATGCAAGTGTGAATGTATGTGCACGTAGAGTGTGCTCTTGAGGCTATGGAGATCTGCTTACAGGACAGACATTCAAGAGCAGAGCCTAGAATTTTTAAGGGGGACCTCGAAGTTGCCCCTTACCTCAACTGTACCATCCTGCACTCTGCATAATCTTTACAGAGCTAAGACTTTGTCCATCTCCGGTTCCTCATTACTGCTTTATGTTTTGAAACCACCTAGACTCCTACCAGTCTTCCTCAATATCTCTGGAGTGGCAAGTGGGAAGATGCCCAAGACACTCCTATAGTTTTAGCTCACAGTTTAGAGTTCAAAGGCTGACGCTTCATTTTTTCCCTTCAGTGGGGAGGTTCACAGTCAACGGCACATTAGTTGGTGAGCAGAAGTTCTTCTCCCACCTCCACTTCCTTCTTCCGTCACTGTTCTCCCTGCCTCCTTCTGCTTCCCTCCTCTGGGAACCACTGGAAGTTTCACTCAGTATGAAGAACTCTACTCTGGGATGAATCAATGAGCCAACACCCCTGGAGCCAACTGACAACTGATAGAACCTTTAACTCAATAATAATAAAATAAAGTCATTGCCCTCCATTGAGTACATACTACCTGCCAGGGCTTTATAGGAATTCTCTCTCTTAATCCTTCCAGCAAATTTAGAAGCTCTCTTGTACAAACTTGTAAAGCTCTTTCATTTTCCACTTCTAATGGTTGAGTACACAGGCTCAGAGAGTAAAGTAATTTGCCCAAGGCCGCACAGCCAGTAAATGACAGAATTGGGACTTCAACGTGGGTCCGTCTGGCTCCATGTACCAAATTTATAACTGCTAAGCTACAGCGTCTCACTCCACCTAGAACTTTGAGTATAGGGCTGTTACAGCAAAACTCCCCAGAATCTTGGCTGATTACTAAATCATCACTGTGATGCTGACCATGAAGCTTGAAGAACATTACCACAAACATGGTGGCTGCTGTCTTAATTAAAGGCCAGGTTTTCCTTGTTACTTACATAGAAGGAGCTGTGTCTTATATTTTTGGCCTTTTATCAGGGCATGAGAGTGAGTATCACCTTCATGTTCAGACTCAAATTTTCTCCATTTTCTCTGGATATGCATTTTTTTTTTGTAAAATGCACCGTTAATCCATTGGTATTCATTCACTAAAAAACAATGCATAGATTATTAACTCTTAAGTTTTATATGGCCCCACATCTCGGTCATACTGAATACTTATAACACTTCCTGTCCTTATACGACAGAATTCAGACACGTGATATTCAGCAAGTAAGTGCAAACAGAGGTATTGTTGATGGACAAAAGCACAAAAAAACTATTTTTCAGTTTCATATTGCCTTAAGATCTGGCCAGAACTTGTGAAGATAAGCCACACACACACACACACACACACACACACACACCAGAGAGAGAGAAGACAAAGAGGGAGCTGAAACAGAGAGGGGCAGGGAGGAGGAACACATTTGAAAGCAGGAAGTACTAGAAATACCGTTTAAAGACAGGATCTCTGGAGATTTCTATTCCACTTTAGCAGGATTAAATATTGGGTTTATGCAGATAATCAAACATTGGAAGCTGACACTAGAACCAGTCCAAACACAACCTGCAATTCCTTACAAACTTTATTTGCTGGAATGAAGGAACAAAAATGAATCCCCCTCCTATGACGATTTGCTATTCAGAGACTATGTCTTTATGTGACTCAGACGTGCTTCATTTGAGTGATGGAGAAATGAAAGTCGGAACCACAGATTGCTAACAAAGTGATGCAGATGAATCTATTAAAGTGTATCTCCTCACTATTTTGTTTTTGACTTCCAATTGGCACTTTTTCTTGCCTCTCAGCTTTGAAACTCGAGAATAAAACGCCTCTGGAAACAAAGCAAAGAGAGCTGAAGAGTGTGTGTTACACAGAACACTGAGAGCGATGTTTGTGCCGCACACAGCTACAGCTGTCACCGATTTTTCATCTACAGAGAGGTCAGCCAGACAAAAAGACCCAAGACAACACATTCAGTAGCATCTTTGTTCTCCTCTCCGTCCAGAAGACGGAACTTGTAGTGACTCCCAATTATGGTCAACATGATTTTTCAGCACATCGTTGGTTTGGATATTAATTGTTGGTCAGATGGGGGAGTTCTTTTAAGCTCCTCAAATAAAATAAATGTAGCTGTCATTAAAGATGTTAACCCAGAAGGGCCAGAGACTTAACTCTCCATGCTGGAGACTGATTGGTTTACCTCCAAATTGTTTTGTGGGGATAAGGATTAGCTATGAATTCAAAATGATTCTCAATTAGAAGGAGCTGCTCTGTTATTCAGAGTTTGTTCGCATAGGTTATTACTGAGATCCTTTGCTCTACCTCACTTATCTTCCTTATAGTTTTCCTCCATCCCTTTCCACATCAAATGGCTGGATGGGGTCAATCTCCTACTTATTGGATGCCTAAGAAATAGTTAATACTTTGAGATTTAGGGATTGTTCAACCATCAGTGCTATCCATCTCCTAATTACTTGTGGGTATTCAAATGTAAAACTTTTGCACATTTTTTCTATTAATATTAACCATTACACAAGCTAAATAGAAATTAGGGAGCTTTTAATCTTGGTCCTCAAATTTTGTGCTTTCAACAACATGATTTGGAAAGCATTTTGTTCTTTCTTGAAGCACTGTACATGATAAGAATGTTTATTTTGGGTGATTAAACAAAATGGAGACTGCCAACCCCATTTTTTCTAGTAGACGATTATGTTTTTTTAACATTGAACTTCAGCTTGAATGAAACTCAGTGTCTCCTCCCCTTTCTTCCTGAAAGTTTGTTTTATGTGCTGTCTACTCCCAGAGTATTCTATTTTGTGAAAAGTACTAAGGGAAGAAATTGCACACCATTGTACTGGGACCAATGCAAAACAGTATTTTCCTTGGTTACTATTTACCTTTCTCTCTCTATTACTCTTGTGGTTATATCCTGAATGGAAGGAGGTAATGCAAGCCTTCACAGATCTCAAAATCTATAATTAAGAAGTGCATCTGACAAGAGTTTTTTTTTTTTCCTACTGACAAAAAAAAAATGTCATTTTAAAAAGGAGTATTACTGGAAGAGTGATAAAAATAGGCAAAAGGGCAAAAACTGTTCCCTCTCTTCTTCATGGCCAAATGCAAAGTGGGTTTTTTGGGGGCAGGGTTTTTTTTGTTGTTTGGGGTTTTTTTCTTTCTTTCTTTTTTTTTTTTTTTTTGGATAAGTACTTATAATGACTACACTGTTGACTTGGCATGCAGATCAAAAGACTGACAGATTTAATTCATGTTTCTGTGCTATCCAAACAATGACATGTACGAGCCAATCTGTGCTGCTTTCAGCAAGTAATTGAAGGTAGTACAAACACAGACTTTAAAAGATCAGTGGTGCCCAACTGAACTGTTCGACAAAAAGAAGTCCGACAGCGCATATTCTCTTTTTCTGTTTTGTTGGGATTCTGCTTTGCCTGCCCTCTGCCCTGCCCTTACTCTCCTGGAATTAATAGCAACTGATAGCCTGTACATTGTGTCAACAGAAATGGACACACACGCACCATGTATTAACTCACTTGTCTGCTGCTGGGGGAAGAGATAAGCTCCAAAAGTGCCCAAGAATAATCTGAAGACGTTTGGAAGTTAACCACAAGAAATCGATGTTTGCATAAGCTTCCATTACACAGGCAGCTTTTGCTCTATAATGCTGGGATGGTCTGGGTAGTAAGGTAATAAATTCATCCTCAAATGTATACAGGATGACCCTGCAGGATTTTGACATGACATTGTCTGTGGATCTTACTTGGTTGGAAACTACAGGCAGCATTTTTCTCCAGTAATTTGTGTACTTGGTGTATTTTTTTTTTTTTTTTTTACAAATTGCGTAGTGCCAGCAATTTGGTTTTTAAATACAATAGTCCTTTGAAAAGTACTGAAGAAAATGAATAGGAAATCACCAGTATCATAGCAAATTATCCCAGGTCAATACATAATGCCTCCATTTTCCAGATGTCTCAATTCAGGCAGCTACTTTGGGCATTTTTGTCTAAGGATGCTTATAAGTATTCCAAGTTTAATAATACATTTTCTGTTGTGTGTTACCCTGGGCTAACATCATTGTATGTGTATCTTCCACATTAAGGTTCCAAAAGAAATGGATTTAAAACAATGTACCCAGAAGAAATGTTTTTGCTTGAATGTTTCCAATGAATTCTTTGTTCAGAACCCTCGCCTTTACTTTAGGGTCATGGATAATTTCTCATGATTTTGTCTCAATTATAAAAGTATAATTGCTTTATACTGAAAGATGTTAAAATATAATTTCCACATTTTTTTAATGCCCAGAGTTTAAACATTTGGAAGTCATCTGTGCCATAATAATTAATTGACAAATTATTTTAGAATATTGAGTCTAAAAAGAGTTACAGAAATGATGCTGGCTTCTTATAGAAAAAAATTAGAAGCATCAAATAAGCAAAAACAACAAAAGGTATCTGTAGTACTTTCACTCCAGAAGAATTAGTATTATTATCATTTGGATTCTATCCTTTCAAACTTTAAAAAATAGTATTATGCCCATTCTATCAGGAAGTAAATGGGAAACTTGATCCATTAGTCACTGTGGAGCTATATTATATATACAAGATTTAATTTTTTTTCTCTCCCATAGAGTTGTGCAGAATGCTTGGTTAAATAAGTCTTTTTCTCTACATTGGGTTTCTTCTGTGAATTTCTTAGAATTTCGAGTTTTTGAGTAGGAAGGTGTGGCCTATGCATGTCTACTGTAGTATGACTTAGGAATTGGTTAAGTAGTATTATCAGGATCACATGGGCTGGTAAAGGAGAGAAACTGGCAAAGAGAGCTACTTGCTACAAACTTGAAGAGAATAGTTTAATATTTGAAAACCAGGGAAGTGAGGATGGCAAAAGAAATTGGGTATGTTTAGTTGGTGAAGGGGCTTAAAACAAATTAGATAACTGCCTTTTTATCTGCATGGTAGCCATATGGAATATACTTCATGAGAGCTGGTTTGGTCCATTTGGACTGCTATCATAAAAGTAGCATCAACTCAGTGGTTTAAACAAGAAGAAGTTCTTTCTTACAGCTCTGGAAGCTAGAATTCAGAGACCACAGTGCCAACACAGTGGGTTCTTGGTAAAGTCCCTCTTCCTGGTTTATAGAAGTCCATCTTGTACTCTAATTTGGTAGAAAGAGGAAAAGGAAGAAAGCTCTCTCCTGTGTCCAGCCCAAGGGTCCCATCAAAAGGGTTCCCTCCTCATGACCTAATTACCTCACAAAGACCCCATCTCCAAATATCATCACACTGTGGATAAGACTTTCAACATATGAGTCTGGGCGTACACAATCGGTCCATAGCAAATGCTGTAGAAAAGTGAAAAACAAAACAAAACAAGGCTCCAAGATGATTACCACAGAGGATGCTTGGGATCCTACTGAAAAGGAAAAAGGAACCAGCAACTAAAAATACATAGCAATGCTACCAGCTGCGTTTAAAATCCTGAAGACCCCACCACTAAAGGTTACCAAAGGGTTGCTGAATGGTTATTGACCACAGATGCCAGATAAAGGTTAGCTGCCTGGGGGGGCACCAGAGTGGCTCAGTTGTTAAGCGTCTACCTTCGGCTAAGGTTATCTGCACAGGGAGAAATGTTAGACTATGTGAGAAACTCCTTCTTCTCCAGAACCATCATTCCTTCACACCAGGCAATCCAAAGGGCCCAATTCCATAAGAATAAGATGGATTGTATACATCATGTTGAATCTAAATGACACCTGAAAGAAAACGAAGAGCAAAAGCAAAATCAGCTTTGTTTATACATCTATTTGGATAAAACTTGCAATTATCAAAATATAAGCAGCTCTTTTGCTATACCAATTCTAGAAACCTAAGATCTATAGGCTTCAAAGACATTAATGGAAATTGTCAGGGTCTTGACTTTGGTGGTATGGCTTCTGTATCTCTCTTCAGAAAAGGAAACCATAAGGGAAGCATGGAATTGTGTGTAACACACTTGATTAAGTGAACTGTATTCCTTTCTTTCTGTGCAGAGTCTAATCAGTTAGTCTGTATATGAAAGCATTGCAATAATATAGTCTAGAAGCAAGCAAACATAAATCACCACTTTGGCAACAAACCAAACCGATAGGGAATGAAGCACAGAGATAATTCCTAGGTAGTAGAATAATAGCATAACCCAGGATGACTTTATGTTATTCCAGAGACAGAACAGGGTTGAGCATTATTCCTAAATACTGCAATATCTGCAAAGGTGAGATGATCATTATAAATCAGGATGTTACAAAGAGAAGAAAAGAGCTGTAGCTAGAGACAGATGCTCCAATTAGCAAGATATCCATTTCCAAATTATTATGTTTCCAAATAAATTCTGACATGCAATTTCAGAACACTGGAAAATAATACTAAACCAACCCAAGTAGAAACAGGAAGTAAATCTTGGCAGAGCTGTACACCCTCAGCATATTACTAATAATTCATTCCATTGCATGGGGAGGGGGGCAGGTAGTAGTTAACAGAATTATTTTAAAAACCAACCTTTAACTTGAGATAGTTTTTCCAAACTTGGAATTAAAGATTGTAACCATCAAAGTCAGAAAAAAATCATGTAATTATTAAAGCATATAGTTCAACCAGATAGTTTAAATTGATCTATAAGGACCCTCATGTTCCAAAGTATCAAATATAGCTGAAAAGTCTTATAAACTTAATTTTACCCTGTGATATATGGTATGCATCATTATGCATCTCAGAAAATCTATACTGTTCTTACATGGAGGCATAAAATTCTGTTTTTTTCAGTAAGTCCATTCACACTATGCATTTGGGACCAATGAAGGCCCATAAAAATATTAACCCCACTCCCACTTTTGCCAGTCCCCAATGCATACAAGCCTGTCTTTCAAAGAGAAAGGGGACATGGTGATGCATGTATTGACTTCAAAAAGTTGATCTCTTGATAACGTAGAAGAAAGAGGAGGAGGAGGTTAGTGCTTTTCAAAGTTTGATCCAATGTAAGAATCAGCTGTACTGCCTCCTACTAAAGCAGTTTTCTAGAACCATCCCAGCCCTATAAAAAAAGATTTTGTGAGCACTGAATCTGCATTTTAAATACTCTCTGGGGATTTTTGTACACGATCTTGTGAGTCTCATTGGCTTAAGTGGAAGTGTGGAGGTTCTCCTCTCCTCATCCTCCATAACCTCTAGAATTTGTAGGTGTTGTAAAATCAATATTAAGGAATGAGTACTAGGCATAAAAAAAAAGCCAAGGGAGATGAGATGAAGACAAAATACATGAAGAATGACAAGTTTGAAGATCAAATAATTTGAAGTCTGCATGTCTGACTACAGACTAATGTATGACATATGTAGACATAAGCTACTGAAATCAAAAGCAATGGTTTGGGGATAGAGTGAGGGAAGGATATAAAATGGCTGTGTTCCTAAGCTGTCATTTATGTCAGCCTATTGCTTGTCACTGGAAATAAGCTGAGAATCCCCTTTGTATAACACAGCGATGAATCTTAGAAATTCTTACAAGCATGTTTAAGTGCCATTTACAACTCAGCTGAAGCTTTTCTGTTGGAGTTCAGTTTATACAGCTGTTGCCAATGTGATACTAATAAAGATGTTTTATGCCAGGCAATATTTGAAACTCTTTAGATGTATTATCTCAATTAATCTTTTCCACACTTCCCTTAGGGAGATGCTATTAATCATCCTGTTTTACAGATGAGGACACTGAGGCCCAGAAAGGTTGGATAGTTTATTTAAGGTTTCAGTTACTCAACAGCAAAACCAGGCTTTAAACAGAATACTGACTTTGGAGCCTGTGCTTTAAACAAGGACATTATTCTGCCTCAAACTTTGGGACTACATTATATAGTAGGGATCAGCAAACTTTTTCCATAAAAGGCCAGGTAGTAAATATTTTAGGTTGTGTGGGCCATACAGCATCTATCATTGTAACATGAAAGTCATAGATGAAACATGCATCAATGGAATGACCATGTTCTAATAAACTTTATTTATAAAAACAGATGGCAGGCTGAGGTTTGTTGTTCTATAGCACTTTTTAAATGGTCCCCATTCATGGTGATGGAAAAGAACTACAAGTTTCTATTTTTAAGGGAAACTTCGGTGAATAAAGATTTTTACGTTCTCTTCTGGTGTATTTGAAAATTTCTGCCTCTACCTACAGCCAAGAGGCAAAAGGGCATGTGTTTAGAGATGTGCCAAAGTGATGTATTTGCTTTGAAGGGGTCACACTGTCTCACCCAGCTGCTCCTGTGATGAGAAATATGAATTTATGAAACAGCCAGTGGGGTTCAGGGGCTGGAACTTTCTAGAAGGGAGACATCTTGCACTTGGAGAATGTACCTCACCTGGGAGAGAATCAAACCTGTGATCTAGGCTTCTTTATCTCCATACTTTAATCCAGTAGAGTGTCCAGACCAGACAAAACCAGTAGTTCTGAGGACTACACTGGTGTATGTGCTATAAGTTTTGGTGGGTTTTGTTTGTTTGTTTGTTTGCTTTGTGAGCACATATCCCAATTGACTATTGATCGAAGACATTTGCTTCCTATTTCAACAAAATGAGGAGATCTTTCCAGGCTAAACTCTTTCAGATAGCCTGTTAATGAGTGACTCATAAATAATAAATATTACTGACAGTGGCTTTTGGAAATCTCTAAACACTCTAGAATTCAGTTTCTCTCCATCTGCAAATTGAGACTATGACAGCTGCTATTCTCCACAGAACTGGGAAGACTGAATAAGGATGTAGAACGAAAAAGCCTAGATAAGTTCAGAGAGCTGAAGAACTCTTGTTGGTAAGGGTATTGTTGTGATTTTTTGGGATCATAGCACTGGACAATATTTTTGACTATTCATAAAAAAGTTAATTTGTTACAGTCAGTGTAGAACACTCTGGAACTGTCTGAGGGTGAATCTATATGCACTGTAAAAGAGGACTGAAGGCCTTCAGGCACACTGTGAAATATGGCAACAGTGGATGTTGGCTTTGAATCTGAATGCTTCACAGTGATAATTGCCACTTTTTAAAATGCAAATGCTTATCCATGTTTTTAAAAAAAAAATGTAAAAGAAGGAGTACGTTAGTTGTCATTCTAACAAAACTGGAAGAAGCTGGAAAGGAGTTGGCAGAGAGAATGATCCCTTTCCCCTGCTTTTTACAGGCCTTGCTTTGGGAAACTTTAGCATTTTTGTGAACAAGGCATGGGTTGTTCCAGTGACCAGCAACCACTTGGTGATATTGGGGAGACTGACATCCACATTAAAACAAACAAACAAACAAACAAACAGATGAAATTTACATATCTCCTTGAGGTGTCCACAAATTAAGTTCATAGCTAAGCAAATTGAGGAATGTTTACTTATATGAGTTTTGAGGTTTTTCTTTCTTTCTTTCTTCTTCTTCTTTTTCTTTCTTTCTTTCTTTTTTTTTTTTTTTTTTGGAAGAGGTTGGATTGATGAAGGTGAACTAAGTAAAATCAAGAATAATGTAGAGGGTGATGGGACCCTGATTGTTCAATAATAAACCCACTAAAATGTTATGAATAATCTAAAATTTTGAATTCTTATTATAGTATCTATTTATTGAGTACTTAGCTTGTGTCAGGAACTATGATAATGGCATTACATAAAGTATTTTATTTATCTCACTCCATCTCTCTGAAGGAGGCAATTTTACTTTTCACATTTTTACAGATGAAGAATATGGCCAGAGGCACACAGCTCATAAGTGGAATATTAACCCAGATTTGTCTGATGCCAAAAACCATAGCACTTAATCACTAGTTAGAAAAAAAATACAGGGATGACTGAGAACTAAACTTCCTCACACAGAAATGTAACTAAGGGAATAGAGCTCATGAGTAACATTGATGATATAATTAAAGTAGAGAAGACAGTATTTTTCTTTTCTTTGGAGAAGGACCACAAAGACATCATAAGTGGAAAACATCTCAGCTGAGGTCCCCAAACCAGTATAAATGTCTCCTATTCAGACCTTTCTTCACCCCTCTATTGAAAGGAGCATCTGCTCATTATTTTTCTTCTCAGAATTCTGTTCCTATCATATAACCTGTCAGAATTTGAAAATTTTTATTTGTATATACAGGAATCCCTCCACCTGAACCTTTTGTAAAGTTCATGTTACACCATTTCACTTTTATGAAAATATCTACATTAGTGCCCGTTTTCACTACCTAAAAGAAATCTGAAGAGGACTTTCACTTTATTTATTTATTTGTTTGTTTATTTATTTATTTGACAGTAGTGGGGCAGAGGGTAGGGGGGAGGTATGAAGGGCCAGAGGGAGAGTGAGAGAGAATCTCAAGCAGGCTCCAGGCCCAGCACAGAGCCCCATGCAGGGCTTCATCTCATGACCCTGAGATCATGACCTGAATCGAAATTAATAGTTGGGTATTTAACTGACTGAGTCACCTAGACACCCCTAGGATTTTCACTTTTATGAAAAAAGGCAAAAACTGAAAACAGCATTCAGTGTTTGTTTTGTAGCAAGCTGTTCTAGAGGCCACACACCCGAGAAGCAAAGGTGACCCACCAACCTGCTTGCCTGGGAACTACATTCAACATCTCAGCATCAAACCACCATATCTTTGAACTATCTATGAGCATCTGTGCTTTACCTTGATTTATTTTGTGTATCTGTTAGCAAAATGTGTCCTACGGTATTTGAAAAACCCAAGAGAGGTTATTTTGGGGTTTGGGAATGCTCAACATTTTTTTCCACATAAATTAATGGTAATTGCTTCTTTGATTTACACCATTTCAGCTTAAAAAAGGTTCCAGAGGAATGTTCTACTTTTGGAAAGCAGCGAAAATATTTGTTCCATGTTTATTTTGCTCATTACAGTATGAACTCTGAGAGTCCTGGTTCCCAGCTGTATCCCTAACAACTCATAGTGCTAAGCACACAGTAAGCACACCAAAACCAATAGTAATTAAAAAAAAAAAGCTTTATTGAGTGCTTACTATGTGCTAGGTACTGTTCCAAACACTTTATACACATATTATCTCATTTAACTCTTACAATGAGTCTTTGCTCATATTAGACTCAGAGGGAGGTAGTGAACATGCTCTGTGTGACTTCTTTTGTCCATCGCAATTCTTCTCATTTCCTGTCTTATAGCTCCACTGCCTGCAATTTCAATGTGCTTTCTTTAGTAAGCCCATCACAAAGCTATTGTTTTTTAATTAATTCTTGATTGTTTACTTGTTTATTATATACATATATTTTATGTAATATATATTGTATATATATAATATACATACCCTAGTGAGATTTATCCTTTCTCGAAGCTGGGCTACTCTAGTTAGGCAAATCTCAGATAAAACCAGTCATGAGGCTGAATTGAAATCACTTTTATATACCTGCTAAGAAAGGGAGAAAATGAAGTCAGTTTCTGAGAAAGAATAACATCCAGAAGAAGAATGAATAAAGTCTATTTAGTACATATCTATTGAGTTTCTAGTTTATTTATATCCTTGTGCTTCTAAAGAGTAGAAGTGAAATTCAAATCACAGTCATACCATGAAGAAGTTTACAATTTTTGAAGTTGTAGAATTATGGTCATTCTTTTTTTTTTCTCCCCCCAGGATATTACTTTATTTTTAAAAGAGGTTTCTAAAGTCACATTTCTCACACTAGGAGCAATTAAAAACAGGACAACAAAGCTTAACATATAATGAGGGGGACTACTGTCAACAGAGCTAAAATGAAATGGAGAAATGACAGTGACCTAGAATCAATACTGATGAATCATTTAAACCAAACCATCTACTCCAAGTACTAGATGTTCTTACATTATTTTTTTTGTAGGTGGTATTAATTTATCTGTTTATTTTATTTTATTTTTAGATTTATTTTTTTATTATTAAATTATTAAAATGTATTATTTGTTTCAGGGGTACAGGATTGTGATTCATCAATCTTACACAATTCACAGTGCTCGCCATAACACATACCCTCCCCAATGTCATTCTTGAGAAAAATATTTTAGGTAATGAATCACCTGTCCTTTGAGGCTTGCACAGAAACATATTTAATCAGCTTTCTGGTAAAAAGGGATGTGCCAGGAACTATAGTGTGTAGCTTGGTAAACACATGCCAAAATACCCAATGTACATATGGGTGAGAAGAATGTTTGGATGACTAACACCAAATGCTTAATATATCTTCATATTATCTTTAAATTAAATGGGAAAATAGGAGCTGAGCAAGATTCTAGGTTACAAGACACAGGAGGGACAAGAAGAAAGGCAAAAGTTAGCTAAACGTTTTAAAACTGAACTAATTCAAGTATAGAAGGTGAAATTATTCATAGATTCTTGAATGTAGTAAATATTCGATAAACATTTGTTTTGACTGATTTGATTTCAAGAATGCCTACAGAAGGAATGGCCTCCTCCACCCACATGTCAGTACAAGTCTTTCACTCAAGCAGAAGGAAAGATTAGCCGTTTATTTTTAATCATCCTTGGGAACAAGGTTCATGCAAGAGATTGCTTTATTCTCTTATCTTCCTGCACCATCCCACACTTTGACCATCATAAATCATTTTTCTCCCTTCCTCTATTCTCTGCCCATGGGACTGTGACTTCCATTCTTCGATACGTTTATGCCATATGAGTAAAAGAACAAAGTAAGGAGTCATTTCCTTTATCTGTTTTTGTAAACAGCCCAGGAACACCAGACAGGATCTAGGGAAGTTTATATAGGAAAATGAATGACGCATTTGAGTGAGGGGCTAAAAAAAGGGGGAATGACTGAAGGAGATTAGAGATTTCATCTTAAGTGAGAACTTAAAGACAAAGTCTGGTTACTAAGAAATAATAATTGGGGATTTTTTTTTCCAGATTTAAATTATTTTGCTTTGCTTTTCACTTATTTAAAAAGAACCAATTAAGGGCATGCCCAAGAGTCTGTAAAAGCCATGAATCTAAGAGTCACATTGCCCCAGTGAAATTGTTTAGTGGTCATGGGTAGATGCTGTGCCAAAAAGATATTCCACATCATGTTTCTGCCATGCTGACAAGGGGGAAACCCTGACATGGGGTTACCACTAAAGACCTGATCTCTCGTTCTTCCTCAGATGGAAACCTAGAATGGCAGCTTTAGGAGGAGCTTGATGTTTTGGAATGTGCAATGTACAGTGGACTAGAGGCAGTGTCTTTGACCATTGGTTTTCAAGTGACTTAAGCAGGGCTGTAGAGATTTAATTGCTCAAATTGGCTACAGAACAAATAGAAAAGTATGCAGATGCTCATAGTCTTCATAGGACCACCAACCTGAATGTTTTCCCAAGGCAAATGTCACTGCTCTGCACCATAGGATAGGTGGAGGAAGGGAGGTAGGGCAACTCCAAGCAGAACATACTTCAGAGGGTTATCATTTGCCTGCTGGTGGACTCTAGAGGCTAATAGACTTGGGTTTAACTCCTAGCCCTGCAACTTGCCAGGTCCCTGACTTTATGTAAATTACTTTATACTTTTGAACTTCAATTTAGTTTCCTCAACTCGAATACAGAGATAATACCCATCCTGATACGTCTTGGTAAGTGGGTTTATGGTGGGCTTATATTTTGGGTTCTCAATAAATGATAGGAGTGGTAGCCATCATTATTTTTATTATTACTATGCTTTCACATAACCTTGAAATTTTGCCTTGGTATATGCTTCACAAGATTCTGCTGTGGTGGAACTTTGAGTGATGTGTGGATAAAAATAGTCCCAGGGAGATTTTCAATATTGCCAAATGAGAGCAAAGAAAATTTTAGCAAAATTTAAGCCCTACCAGCGAGAATGTTCCCAGCTAATTTGGGAACATTTAGTAGCCACAACCACCAAAAATGTTTTTACTGGAAAGGGTAGATAAAAATGTTCAACTGACTGAGAAATGCAGCTGTAAATCTAATTTAACATTTTTAAAGGCAGAATTCTTGTCTGGGAAAGGCCTATCATGTAGATTTTCATAAAGATATAGATTTGTATTATATTTAAGAGACAACATTCTAAAGTCAATTAAGCCAGCATTGATATAAAGGGTTACACTCACCGAGTTTTGTCAATTTCCTTGACTTGAGTATCTCCATTTCCCCTATTTTTAATATACTCTGGTTTATAGTAACCACACTATTATGGGTCATTTCTGTCTTTTTTTTTCTTTAAATTGTTCCTTTTCCCAAGGTTCTGATATTAGCCAGTGTAACATTAACATAACTTGGATTTCCCCTTTTGCACTTGGTTCCTAACAATAACATCCAGATGTTGTTTGCATTATAGTCTGATTCTGATTCAGTAAAGTTTGGGTATTTCACAATATTTTACTATCAAAAACTTCCTTCACATTTCTTTCAGTTTACAGTGATTTAGATTTTCCCGTAATCTATTTGGTTCCAACATAGGGTCATAGCACTGAGAGGAACTATAGAGGTCATAAATGTCCAGTCCCCTGTGTTAGAAATAAGGAAACTGAACCCTTGTGAGGCCCTGTGACCAATGTTACTAATGTAACTAATATGTGGCAAATCTAGGGAGAAACCAGAGATCTCATTTTCTCCATGTTCCTCCCAGCTTGAATACACGGTTGACCACTAAAATATTTTGAGCTTTTAAAAAAAAACAATTTTTTCACTTATGTACGATATTTTAAATTCAACCCAGAAAGATGTTTAGAAATTCCTCAGAATGACTGCAAATTAAAGTGTTATATTGTGACTTCTCTTGAAAAATGTAACTTTAAAAACAAATCATTATGTTGGTGCCTCTGAATTAGAAACAAACTTGTACTTCTTCAATTTGTGTATTTTTTGAACATTTTAAACAAAGAGGTCAGTTTTTAAGCAGTAAGTCTTCTCCACTTAAGTAGTTTCTTGAATGTAAAGTCTGCAAATGAAGAGAAATGAAGTCATTGCAAGATCATATGTCATCGAGGGTCACATGTAGAGCTTTACTTTACTGACTAGGAAAATAAAGTTTTAAAATTTAATTCACATGGAAAGGAAAAAGCTTAAAGAACCAAACCTTTTCTTAAATAAGACCAAAAAGAATATAATTTAGAAAATGTGTACAGTAAATTCTAGTGCATAAAAATGCCTTCCTTTTAATTACAATCCACCTTTGATTTAACTGGTATTGAAATGAGGAATGCAAAGGCAAGTTTAAAGTGTTGTTGTTTTTTTTAAAGTGGGATAACTGCCAACTACTAGAATTGAGTAATTATTTTCCCCACAGGACACCTTGGGCTCATTGGAATGTGGCTTAAGATAATAATCAGATTCAAAGAAATTCCAATGCCAAGGTAGCATGGAATTTGGTCTTGATGCTCTTTTCAGTAACATATTAAACTTTATTTATTAGAGAAACATATTCCAGTTCTGTTTAGCAGGATATACCATGGCTCTTCAGTGAAATGAGGTGAGGCTTCTTTCTTTCCACCAGCTCAAAACGTCCACCAAATTTCATCTATAGGGTTAGAAGACTCTGATTTAATTACTTATCATCATCATCTTCAGTAATGAACTTTCAAGTACCCTCATATAAGGGTACTGTGCTTGATATGGAGAACAGAAGTTGATTCTATTTAAATCAATGTTATTCCCAAGTGCGTTTAGTAGCATACCATTTTTTAAAAGATTTTATTTATTTTTTTGAGAGAGAGATAAAGTGAGAGACAAAGCACAAGTGGAGGGAGAGGTGCAAAGGGAGAGAGAGAAACAGACCCCCCACTGAGCAGGGAACCTGACCTAGAGAGCTCCATCCCAGGACCCTGGGATCATGACCTGAGCCAAAGGCAGATGCTTAACCAACTGAGCCACCCAGATGTCCCTAGAATACTTTTTTTTTTTTTGAGAAAAGCAAAATAAACGTAAGAATCTTAAAAAAATATGACAGCTAACATTTATTTAGATATACCACGTGCAGATACTACATTAAACACTTTATATTTCCCATATCATTTCATGATTCCCCATGAAAGTCATAAAAGCAGGTACTATATTCTCTTTTTGTGAGAATCATTGAAGATTAAAAAACTATTCTAGATAGCTAAACTACAGTGAAGTTGAACTTCAAATGCCTTCTGATTTTAGACCCGATACTTTCAACTCTGTAACACAACAGCGTGTCTAGAGGGCCTCCACAATTATTTTCTATGATTAGCCAGTTTAGTTGATGCTACGTTTTAATGTGAAAGGTGAATTGTTGATATCCATTCTTGGAATCACCTTGAAACAAATGTTAATGTACCTAAGATTTAGTGTCTGTTAGATGTATTTTATTACATCTGCGCTAACTGCAGCATTAATTTGCAATTCAAATTCTGTGATTCTTCTTCAAAAAGGTTTGACTATTAAGAGGGTTACCAAAAGATGGAGGAAGCTGAAAGCAAAATTGTAGTTCATAGAATAGCACTTAAAAGATTCTCATCCCTTTACGGACAGGAGAGTTTCTGCCATGAGTTGATGATGAAATTTCTAGGGGCTTATAAACCCTGAGTTTGTACCATGATCAGTGCCATAGGATACAGTATACTCTGAAGGACTGGAATAACTTGGAACACTAGGGTTGTGAGGCATGGATTGCTGATTTGGTCAACCAAAACCAGGTACTTCTTCAACATCACAAAACATCAGCCCATTTGAACACACGTAACGAGACAAAACTTTAGGAATTCAGTGAGGGTAAAGCTTGGCAATATCCAATATATGATCCCGACCTTGCACCACTGATCTGGACTATAGCTGGTTCTAGGACATAGACACATTTCCAACAAATGGGAATCTGAGGTTTTTGAAAAAGCTGAACTAGTCTATTATGAGTCCCTTGCGTCTACATGGAAGGATTGGTACCAGGAAGAGATTGGGCTGCTTGCAGGAAGACATGACACTGTATAAAATATCATGGCCTGTGTTTTACAGAATGATCTTGCCTTGCTATTTTTATTATCTAATAAACCGCATGTACATGGAAAATAACTTTTGAGATAACATAGTATATCTTCAATCTTGGAGATTCACCTTGTTTCTGCATGTGGTAAAGATGCTAAAAAGTCTTACAGTCTTATAAAACAGTGTTTCTCAAGCTTATTTGACCATGTGTTCCCATTTTAAGTAATCGTTATTAATGTTTAAGTAATCAAATTAATATTTAAGTAATCATTATTAATAGAACTAGTATTCTGTGGAAAATGACAGTCCTCACATGAGAATAACCATTCTCATATAAAATGTTTCCTTTTCCACATTCATTGATTTCTTTTTGTTTTCTACTTTTTATCCTGCAATCATTTAAACATACATAAGAAGATATGTATAGTGAATTCTATATACCTATCACTTTGATATAACAACTATTTAGATTTGACCACATTGCTTCCCCAAATTTTTGAGGTTCTTTCTTTTAAAAAAAATTATTTATTTGACAAACAGAGATCACAAGTAGGCAGAGAGGCAGGCAGAGAGAAAGGGAGAGGCACGCTCCCTGCTGAGCAGAGATCCCAGGACCCTGGGATCATGACCTGAGCAGAAGGCAGAGGCTTTAACCCACTAAGCCATCCAGGCACCCCTTGAGGTTATTTTCAAAGCAAATCCCAGACATCATAATGTTACATCCTCCAATACTTTGGTATACTATTACTAAATAAATAAATAAATAAATAAATTCTTACGTATCTTCCATGCCATTATCCCATCTAATAAAATTAATACTACTTCAACGCTATCAAACACACAGGTGATATTAATTTTTTTCTAAATTGTCCCCCATATGTCTTCCTTATGAAGGGTACAATTCAATGGTTTTTATTAAATCTATAGAGTTGTGCATCCACTACCACAATCAATTTAAGAATATTTTCATTAACTGCCCTCCCCCCAAAGTCTTCTACTTTCCTTAGCCCTCACACCCAAGTCCTCACATCTTCTCCAGTCTCAGGCAATTACTAATCTAATTTTTGTTTCAGAGATTTTAGCCTATTCTGGACATTTCACACATAGGGAATCATACAATATGTGGCTCTTTGTGCCTGGATTATTTCATGTAGCGTGATGCTTTCAAGGTTCATCCATGTTGTAGCATGTGATGGAATGTCATTTTTTTAATGGCTGAATAGTATTCCATTGAGTGGATAGACCACATATTATTCATCCACGCACCAGGTGAGGGAAATTTGGGTTGTTTCTACTTCTTTGTGATTTCCTTTTTATTAAAAAAAAAACAAGCAAAACCTTTTTATTATGAACAATTTCCAACATGTAAAAAGAGAGAGAATAATGTGATAGTAACATTTCATAGTTTCCATATTTTAACTTCTGACCCATCTGGTTTCATCTATACCTATACTTCAGCACTCCCTTGCTTTTTAGGTTATTTAAAGCAAATCCCAGACATCACATCATTTCATTCATAAAGGTTTTAGTATGTGTTTGTCAAAGTTAAGGACACCTTTTTTCTTTTTTCTTTTTTTTTTTTAAATTTTTATTTTTTATAAACAAATTTTTATCCCCAGGGGTACATGTCTGTGAATCGCCAGGTTTACACACTTCACAGCACTAACCATAGCACATACCCTCCCCAATGTCCATTACCCCACCCACCTTTCCCGACCCCCTCCCCCCAGCAACCCTCAGGACACCTTTTTAAAAAATCACCATTACTATTCCTAAAAAACACAGTAATTCCTTAACTATCAGATATACAGTTCACTAATACATTAATGTTCATCAAGATGCTTGTCTTCATACATTAGATTTGATTTACTTAGTGGATATTGAAATTATCAAAACCAATTGATTTATATTTAGAATCATTTACTGTGCTAGAGGAAAATGCTGATTCTTTCTTTGGAATTGCAAGACATGAATACTTTCCATGGTTAGAGCTATCACATGCAGAATCTGTCTCTGCTTATCACTCCTAGGTCCTCCAAAGCCCTTTCAGGTTTAGAGGTACCCAAACCAAAATCTCAGAGATGAGCAATGCTGAGGTCTGGCAGAGATAAACTGGGTCAAGTCTCCATGAATTGGAGCGAGGGGATATTGATCTGCTGTAGGAACAATCATCTGCCAGCCAGGACTCCTATTTGTATAATGTAGGTATACAACAGAACATAGTCTAGGCCTGAGCCATAATCTAGGAAGTGGAAGAACAATACCATTAGATTAGATGGGGGAAATTAATGAAATCAAGTGCTCCAGGTGGGATATGATCCACTTTTTCAGGCAGAAAATGGGGACTGATTGGTTTTCTCAATGTACACTTACATTGATGTTTCTTTCTTTCTTACCTTTACGGAGGAAAATTGTAGTATTTGTTACTGAAATCATAACTTAGTCTTCAAAATAGTTTGTAAAGGCCTCTACAATTCTTTCAACACACAAAAATTTGTGTTTATCTGATCTATACAAATAACGGAACTACTCTTCTCTTACTTTTTGTACTGAATGGTTATAGTGATAGAGAATGTATATTTTTTCCTATAATAGAGTGATGAGCTTAACTAGTGGCAAATTTATTGAATGTTGTATGTGTGTGTGTGTGTGTGTGTTCTCACGTGATTACTGAAGACAGGGAAGGTATGATACTGACCGGGTACAGACTATCAGCAATTAATTAATCGGAAGGATTTTGACTTAGAGCAGTGATTTTTAGGTGTGTATCTTTTCGTAAATTTCACGGACACTTGAAAACCTTTGAAGTAAATGTTTGTGTGTTTGTCTGGACTTAGGTATTTTGTTTTGTGTTGTTTTTTGGAAGGTCCATAGTTTTTAACAATTTCTCTAAGGAATCTGTGAGACTTCTCTATAATGTTACAAACCAGTGATTTAAGGGTTTGACAAGAGAAGCCAGTGAATCTCATCAAAAAAATTTTTTTCATATGTTTTTATCTGGTCAGAAACTTTAAAAGGCCAGGCATAGATGATTATTTGTTGAATGAATGAATGAATGAAGTAAACAAATATCTACTTCCCTTAATTTACTCTCTCTCAGATTTGGGTCAAATCAAATAATGATTATTTATTAATTTCTCTATTGAAGCCCCCAATAATAACTTCAGTGTTCAATAGAAAGCATAAGGATAGAGAAAAGGCTATATGACCCCCTATAGCACCCAGCACTTCCAGAGGTCCTATGTTCTCACAGACCATTACTAATGTGGAAGTGCTTAAGATTTAATTGATAGATTTTAGAGTTACTCTTAAGGATGCAGTTGTGTGGCTCTGTTTTCTGTAGCTGAGGAAAACACCAAAGATAATTTAAATTCACATAAAAAGAAGGTGTATTTGGCATGCTGGATACAACTTGGACCCACCTATCCACCTTTCACTAACCTTCTGAGTGAGATCAACTATTCCAAATGCAGAGTATTTTGTGATCTAATGAGCTGGATTATTTGGAGAAACTCAGATAGAGTCAGATTCTGGAGTGAGCAGTTCCTCTGAGATTGTTGTTATTTGTGTAATTCTGTGCTTTATTAATTCTTCTCTTAACTCATTAGGACAGGAATTTCTGTCCCCCCAAACTAGAGTGTGATGCCTTGGAAGACAATAGAATATAGATAATATCAAGAGATTAACACTGGTCATCTCAGGCCATCAACTGGACTTTTCACATTGACACTGAGAATGTATCTCAAACTTAATCCCTTCACCTCTTATAAAAAGTGATTGTGCTCAGGATGTCTGGCATGTGAATGAGGCAGTTCACCCAGTTGCAGAGGTGCGATGACCCACAACACAGTCCTGAGAGAACATGTAACTACAAATTCAGGCAGGAATAGAAGACTAATTCAAAGCCCACTGTAGTTTTCCTTCATTAGATGGACAGCATTTGGTCACAATACTTACTGGAGAAGCGACCAGTGTTCTTAAAGGCTGTTATGGGTGGCAACATAGGTCTGCATCTTATTTGAAAAAAGCAGTTTAAAAACAAAAGAATAATCTTTCCTGAGTGCCCGCCTCAATTTGCATTTTGGAACCAAGAAAAGGAAAATTCATTTAAAATAGATTATCTGATGACAAGGAGTCAGACTTATGAAAAGAATATTTAAGCTTTATACCAATGGAAGGAAGAATAAAATACATTTCTTACTAGAGCATAATCTTTGTGAAATTAAACATGTATAATGATCATACTCCAAATATGTCAAGAGGCCCTGTAGTAACAATGAAGTCATAAGTAGAAAAGACAGGAAACATGATCTCATCAAAGAGGATATATACATAATCATACATATATATGCATTCATAATATGTTGGAAAATTTCTGAACCTACTAAATTAATGAATTAAGTTTTTGTCATGTAGATAGTAAGATGGATATTGAGAAAATATTAGTTCCAAATTATTCCTGAACAAAATCAAAGTAAGATATTTAGTTCAACTATACTGTGAATTTCATAGATGTCCAGTAGATATTTTGATGAAAATGATAATAAAATATTGCCTTAATACATTTTAAGGAAATTCAGATTTGGCACTTTCCTTTGCAACTAAATTCAACTCCCTAAAATTCTGTTTTCTGCTTATATTTAGATATGTCTTCATAAATGTGCCTGCCAGAGAAAGTATAATAGACACAGAAATCAAGTCAAGTATAGTGTGTTGGAAAAAAAAACAGTTGATAAGGATTTAGGCATCTTAGATATTTATTTTTCTTCTATAGCTGAAATAGCAGTATGACCTTGGTCAGGAAGCTTAATCCTTTTGAACCTGAATTGTTGAGCTATATAATGAACTGGTTGGACTAGGTTTAAATAAAATTATAAATTGCTCTGTGAGTTAAATCAACATCTCCAATCTGGTTAATTCTGAGTCTCCGACCCCTTTAAAATGGAGAACAGTTTATGTAAATTATACAAAAAAATTGATTCATCTCTTCTCCTTTCCATTTTGCCTTTGAACACACAGTCTCAGATTTTTCGTCTGTATGGTGGCATTGTGGGCCTATTTATTTTTCCGAAGACCTTTTACTCTGATTGTTTGATAAGAAACAATATAGTTTTTTCAAAGGTATTGAGTTATTCCCTTGGTTTGTATTAGGGTAGATAAGTCCTTCGAGTTTTTAAATGAGTTTACATTTTCATTCCATCTCTTTGATTCAAGTTTGAAGGGATTCTATTTTGGCTATTTTATCTCTCTGCCCCTAGGAAAGCCAGACTTTAAGTTATCCCCAAGGTATCACTGGCAGCATTCCACACCATCTGTAATGTATAAATATATTCAGTTATTCAGTATATTCCAACTTAGCTCGCTCTAGTAATTTTATATTATTGGAGTCTTTGAGGAGAAAGGCATTCATTCTCTACTGATTTATTCCTGACTCTTAGTCCTGAACTTTTGATTCAGCTGACAAGTAATCTAATACAGAAACAAAACCCTAAAATTTTTCACAATGAGTTAAGTAACAGAGAGTTCTGGAGCCCATTCATTGTCTTTATTGCAGTTGACTGGCTGAATATATTTGAGCACCCTTGGCAGATTCCAGATTTGAATTTAGGAGACTTAAAGCACGTCAAATCATTCTCAATAAAGGGTGCTTGTCTTTGGGTCTCCTCACTTGATAGAGCCTTTTGTTCACCTTCCTGACATGGTATCCCATTAGTTGCCTTGACTATTCCTTCTTTATTTAAAATTTCTTCTTTTCTTTTCTTTTCCTATCACAAAGAAAACACACCCCCCTCCAACTAGTGTATGGTTCTAAAAAATTGCTTTTTAAATTTAAATATTCAGTGTGAATTTTTTGGACTTTCATACAAGCACAGCTCCACCTACATAAAAGCTTGTCACTATACAAATGCTTGGTTACTGTATGTGACCATTTGTAAAGTGAACTCTTAGAGAAAAAGTACAATGGAGCACAGGGTTGTGAAAAACATCAGTGATAGTAAGACTGACAAGAGTTTTAGTACCAGCTCTCCCACTACAAGTTATATGACCTTTAAGGATGTCATCTTTTTCCACACCAGATTTTGTTGTCTGTAAAATGGGACACTTTCTATAAAGATTAAATTTTATTACTCTAAAATTTATTGGGCAATATAGGCTTTCGATAATTATATGTTATTTTTAAAGCTCCTATGTATTTAACAATGTCCTTGCCTTTGAAAAAGACACAGAAAACTCATAAGGTATGACCATCCTTGGGAATTCATGATTTAGTTGAAGTGCGGAGTTTGCTGAGATAGATTGCGGAGGCTTCATACACACCATCCATTCATTCTTTCATTCACTTACTAATTCATTGATTCAACAGATGTTTCTTATATGTCAAATACTATCCTTAGGGTCGGGAGGTAAATCAGTGAGCTACAGTCTATGAAAATATACAATTATAATGGACTTTTCCCCACTAGATATAGCACAGTTGGCATATTAGAATGGTTCTGACAATGCTCTGGGTTCAGATTGCCTGGGTTAAAATCTCCACTCTATCAGGAACTATCCTGATAATTCTGGGAAGACCATTTGTGACTGCTTTGAGGCTCAATATCCTCAACTGCAAAATGAGATAATAATCATATGTAACTTGGTGTGAAAATTAAGTGAGTCAGTATTACATAAAGTGCATAGAATAATTCCTAGTATATACTAAGGCACACAGGACCAATAAAATATTAGCTTTATTATTGTTATTGTTAACCACTCTTTTCCAGGTATCAGATTACTCATTTTCTCTTAGATAATAATCTCCTCACTGTCATCAGTCTGTTTTGACCTTCATGTGCACCTGCAATTTACGCTTAAGTGAATTAACATAGTGCATTTCTCTCAGTCATGGTGATTGGTTGAGTTAAGACAAAAGCAAGTCAATAAAGTTCTATCCAAATCCTTTCTAGGACTTTTGGGGTGCATTCTCTCTTTTCTGGTAGATCTGAACCTGAATTGATGTAGCCCTAGAGTTTCTGGCAATCTCCATGTCACTATTTGAACCCAGATAATAAAACCTTATGGAAGAACAAGTATTTGAAGAGAAACTGGACACTAATGATAATATATGAGTCTCTAGATCAAATGATGCCAAAGACATTACTCCTGAACTTTTCAGTTTTATGTGGTGACAAATTACAGTTTACCTATCTTATTTTCTTTTTAGTGCTTGGCTAAGTTAGCCAGAATTGTTTTCAGTTGCTTGAAGGTTAAAGAAACCTAATGGATAAACAACTCAGTTACTTACAGGTTGATGCAAGTTTCTGATTATGAAATATCTTTCCTTTCTTTCTTTCTTTCTCTATTTATTATAGTCATCTCATGCCACTTCATCAGCATTAACGGAAGTTTCCTTTTGGAGAGAAGACTGTGATTGTCTTTTCTAGGACTAGAGCATTTTTTGGAATCCACTTGGGGTGACTAGAGTATAGTCAGGAGACATGACAAAATAAAGAAAACTGTAGATTGATCCAATGGTGGGTAAATGAGTGTTTTTGTGCTGGACAAACAGGAGAATTGAATAGTGCAAATTTGTGGGGGGGTTATATTTTATTTATTCACTTGAGAGAGAGACATAGAGAGATGGAGAGAGAGAGAGAGAGCATAAGTGAAGAGAAGAGCAGAGGGAGAGGGAAAAGCAGACTTCCTGTCAAGCATGGAGCCCGACTTAGGACTCAATCCCAGGACCCAGAGGTCGTGACCCAAGCTGAGGGCAGATGCTTAACGGTTGATTGAGCCACCCAGGTGCCCCTGAATAGTACACATTTGTTACTGTATATATTACAACATAAGGGATCTGGTATATTTATTCTAAAAAAAAAAACCCACAACCAGATTAAAGAAGGAAAATCAACGAACTATAAAAATTAATACATAGTTACAAATTCTTGTAGGTGCTATAAGAGGAAAACAGGGTGCAAATACTGGAGCGAATAACCAGAGAATTGTCTCTTTTTCTTTTTTTTTTTTTTTTGAGGTCAAGATGTGAAAAGGTCAGCAACTTGTAAAAAGTGGCATGTGACATACTTAGTCCATGACTTACTTCGTTGTTATTATCATTTTTGCAAACCACCCTGAATCAAAACAAAGAAAGGCATCACTATTAGTATTGTTGATATTGAGGGCTCAAGTCTTCTAAATACTTAAAATTCCAAGTACATAAAATTCACCTGACTTCTCATCCCACATGTGGGGTGAAACCCAAGAATCCTTCTTAATTTCTCCAAAGATTCTTGGGGTTGGGGGATTAGATTTCTCTGACTCTGATTATTTTACATATCTATATCTATCTATATTTGTATCTATACATATATTTATATCTATATCTATAAATCTGTCTTTGAACTTGTCACTGATTTTTCATCCTGATAATAAATTGCACTTTGGTCTCTTATCCATCAAAGGACCAATGACACAAAAAGCTGTGTTAGAAAAATCTAGGGACCTTCCTCGTCTAAGCTATCTGCTAATAATTTTATTTATTGCATACTTAAACCACTCTATGAACTATCTCTATATTTTTAGTGTCAGGTGAATAAGTTGCCCTACTCAAATAATTTGGGGTTAGGAATTACCAGGATTTCCCTGGTATAATGTGTCAACATTTGGCCAATGAAGCTAGAAGACCTGTCCTGTCATGACTTCCAAGTGAGCTGGTATGATGTGTCTATAGGAGGAAAAGCTGTTGGTGAAAAGGGAGAAGTGGAGATTATAGAAAACATAAAAAAGATTTTTAAAAACCTTTGGACTTTTTATGAAGTCTGATTTGTATGTTTATAAGGAGAAGGGACTAATCAGCTAGGAAAATAATTCAAAACCTAGGGACAAATACCAAGAAATAGGAAAAAAAAATCTTCCTTCTCCTTCATCTTTTTTTTTTTTCATAGCAAAACCATAACTTGCAAATTCCTTTTTTATGACTACCCAATCAAGGTTCATCACTTTCTTATAAAATAATGAGTTCTTTTACCTCTTTGGTTAGGTTTCTTCCTAGGTATCTTATGGTTTTTGGTGCAATTGTAAATGGCATTGATTTCTTGATTTCTCTTTCTGCTGCTCCGTAAAATAATGAGTTCTTATTTGAGTGACTGTTTTATTATTTATAAGGAAAGAGCTGAAAGACTTCTACCAAATTTCTCATACCTAATTTTAAATAGCAATATTTATGTTGAAGTGGAATGTTCTGTTTTTTTTTTCCAAACTTGTTCCCAAAATGGTAATCACAGCTGAAAGCTTATCTGTTATAATTATAGTAATATGGTAACAATGGGAAATATTGATGGAGTTTTACTAGATGGGAGGTACTTAGATTTATGTGCACATTATCTCATTTTAAGTCTCAGTGATTCTGTCGCTATCTCCATTTGATATGTGGAGAAAAGGAAGTGGATGCCGAGCAGTGAAATGACACACCCAAGGTCACATCAAGCAAACATGTTGTCCAACTGCTCCTTGTGTTGTGAAGGCTAGCATCTTGATGATTGTTTTCCTTGTATGCCTCATGCTTATTTGGATACTTAGAAGCATCATTCTGGATGCTTCCATGATTGATTCTGTTGCAATTTAGTATTTATAACAACTCGTGCGATGATCAATACCAAACCTTTCTCTTCTATTTTATAATTAACAATACCATTTTGAAGAAATGAGATGAGTTAAGAACAAGTGGCAAAAAAAAGCTGTCACCACAAAGATATAATCATAGAAATTTTAGAAAATTTTAAGGAAAATTTCCCAATGGGTAAATAATAAAACATGAAGAAACCTGAGGCAGAGAAATGTCAACTGAGTTGCTCAAGGTCAAATAGTTACATAAGCATATCATTTTCCTTTGTCAAAGAAGTTAAGTGTTTTAAGTAACTAATTTATTTTAATGTTGGAAGATCTCTATAAATCTTCCTGCATTACTCACATAAATAATTTGCCACTAAAATTGTTTTTCAGTAATTTTGTTTGGTTATTTTAGTGTGTGTTTTTCATAATCTCTAACGCTGAGTTTCTCATCAGTTCAGCCCTCAAGATTTTATTAGGTTCTGCGTGCTCAGGAAATAACACCATCAAAGCAGAGTTATCCTCACATACGCAGGACAATTATATTGATATATCATGTGCTGTATTTTAATTTCAGAATTATTGCCTCATTGTTTTCTCCTGGAGCCCAGTTTTTATTTCTTTCATCTTATCATTAAAGGTACAGAGACAAATAATTCACCCTTTAAAAAAGAGGAGAAAAGAAAAGGTTTGCTTGAAAAAAATGTAGCTAGAAAAACCTCCCACAGAGTGAATTCCCACAGTGTTATGGAGGATGTAAATTTAGCTCAGTGTGATTCAAACAATCAAGTTAGGAATTTTAATTTAATGGTTTGTTCCTTTGAATTGTTAGATGCTCACCTCATTGTGCAAGTTGTATTTGAATTGGAGAAAATGAAAGTAAAATGTGTTGAATTTGCCCCCAATTTGCCCCCAATCAGGTTATTCTGGGAGGTCTGATTCATAGGCTGAGTGATGGACTGGCATGGAAGAGTCAATAAGCAAAAGAGGAGGCTCAATTAATATGAATTAATAATAATGGTCCTATTTTCTCTCAGTATGTTAGAACTTAAATATTTGCTTTGGCAGATGGCTATATAACTTTAGCAATTTAAATAAGTTCGGGGAATCATCTTATTTTCTTCATTTCAATACAACCCAGAATCCAATGTTTTTAGTATGTTGGTCAGAAATCTCAGTGCCTCCAAAATTGAAGGGTTTGTGAATTCATTTCTGTCCTGAAACTGGCTTGGCTGTGGCAAATAAAATATTGGAGAAGAAAAAAAAAAAAAGGTTGTATGAAACAACAGAGGGAGAATAAGAACCAATATTTTTCATGATATCTCCGGGAACAGTCCAATATGCCAAAAGGGTCCAGACAACCACAGCTCCTATCTGGAATTATGACTGAAAGATTTGATAAAATATAGCACTTTTCTTGGAAGTAAGAAGATATATTTAAAAAAAAAAAAAGCCCATCAGGACATAAATGACTTCGTTACAAACCTTTTTACATGTTTACCCATAAAGAAAGCAATGTTAATAAAGTGAGCTTTTTGACAGTAAAATGAAGTTCTTACCACTTAGAGGCTTTAAAAGTTTGAGCTGATAGAGACCTTAGAGCCAGATGTGTTGTTCAACCTCATTCCAAAGACATGGAGACTAATTATCAGAGATATAGTGCATCATGCCAAGGGTCACACTCTTCCTGACAGAGTTAGAAAAGGCTTTTTTTTTTTTTTTCCTTGTCATGCTATCTTGTCTCCTAGCTTTCCCTTGGGAGCCCTCTGTCTTGAATAGTTGTCATTGCCCAAGTCCCTTTCCCTGAATGTAATGTTGGTCTTAGTTGACAGTGTACACTGTTGCCCTTATGAATGACCATGGCCGTGTCACACAGATGGTGGCATAATTCATCCCACCACAGTACTGACAATATCATGACTCTGGATCTTTTCACTTCCATGGTGGCTCTGAAAGCCTCAAGCCCTTCTGCTGACAGATCTATCTCCTGTATGGTGGTCTGAGCCCAAGAGCGTAAGCTGGGGGATGCCACTGACAAAGTCTAGCCAAGACAGATGGTTCTACCTGCCTCAGTTAAGCATTTATAAAAAGCATTTCTCAAGTCTTGATGAACATGTTAATACAAAACAATCAGGCCATGCAAAACAAAAGGACACTTTGAGAAAGTGAACATTTGAATGGAGACAGAATATTCAGTCCACTGTGCTGATTTTCCCAAGAGCCCCAGAAGCCAGGAAACTTATTCTGCTAAAGAACTAAATGGCTTCAAGCCCCTTGACTTCTCCAAATCTCAGTTTGTTCATCTGTGAAAAAAGGGTTTGAATTAGGTCATTACTAATTTCCTTTTGTGTTCCAGCAAGCTCCTTTAAAACATAGCCATCCCTGTTACTATCTTTGAAGTGGGGGAAGAATTAACAAAAAGGATAAAGACTGATAATTTTTTAGGTCCTGATTGCAAAATTGCTCTCAGCTAAGCTTAACCTCATTTCTATGGTTTCCTATTGGGCCTTAGTCCCTGACAGAAATCTGGATGCTTTTCAGTTTAATGTGTGTTAATAATGTATTTGTTCAGTGTTTAGAACAGTGGTTTTGGGAAATTCTTTTCTCTCCAGAATCTTCAACAAGCAATTCTTAAGCACTGACTGAGTGCAGGGCTCTCGGCGTTGAGAGTCAAAGAATCACAGAGTTTGGTTGGGGGTCCTCACGGAGCATGGAGTGCTGTTGAAGAGAACAGAATTATGATTGAGGGAACATTTAATTAAGTGACAAATGAGTGATCTAGAGAATAATTGCAGAATGTAGCCTATTGTTATTTAGCCACTTAATTTTCCTATATTGAGGATTTCTGATCTTTAAAATCTTTTTAACAGAGTTTAAATAAATCTATAAAGAGGTGACTCATCTAGGAGTGAAAAGCCATCTTTTGTTTTCTTTGAGATAATTCTCAGGCTAAAAAAAAAAAATGTCCTGGCATTTAAGTTTAATGACTGAATGCTGTGAGAAAGAAGTTATTCCAATGATTATGTCTAAATAAATATGTTATATGTAGCTTTTCTTGCTATGCTAACACTGTCCTCAAACCATATACTAAGATAAACAGAGTGTGTAGAAATGGTTGGCCGGGAATCTTATGTAACAACTGAATAACGTTCCGGATGTTACATACTGCTAGTCAAACTGTGTCATCTATTCGTCCCCTTTTTATTAACTAAATGAGCTCAGATTTCACATGGTGTGGTATTGCACATGTTCTAAATATTACATTTATCAACTCCTCTTGTAGTGAGGGTAGTCATGTGATATGGTTATATTCAGTGAGATATAAAGGTAAGTCACAGGATTGGGCTCCCATAAAGCTAATTAAAGTTCAGGAAGAGACCCATCCATGTGGTAAAGTCTCTTTGCCTTCCACCCTTCTTTTCTGTGATGTGGAATCAAGGGGAGATGTAAAATATCCATGTTGAGTTCACAAGGTAGTTCTGTAAATAATACATCCAAAGTAAGGCAGTGAAACAGTTAGATAAAGCCTGGGTTCCAAATGACATTGGAGATATTATACCAGCCATGGAGTCCTTACCTCTCTTACCAAGCTTCTCAGTGAAGAAAATATAACTCCTAATTTGTTTAAGCCATTTTGAGGAGATTTTTTCTTTTATCTGTGGCTGAACATGTCTTAATGGATATGAGTAAATACTACGTGCAAAGTGCTAAACAATGCTGGGCATATAAAAAGCCTTCTAGAAATTTCTGAGTCTCATGGGAGAGATATTATCATACATCTACATATATGTTATATGTATATGTATCATATGCATTTGTATGTGTATATATATTATATATATTATATACATATATTATCACTAGTATTACAATAATATATATACATTATTTTATTTGCATGAATATTATTTAATAAACATATTCATAATATGCATATATTATATGTTGTATATTATAAACAAATATATAACACATACATATATATTTATCACTAGCATTAAAATAATGTATATCTATACAGCATATAGTGTATATAGTGATGGGTGTGATTCTTTTTTTAAAGATTTTTTTTTTTATTCTAGAAAGAGAGAGAGCATGAGTGGAGGGTGGGGGAGAAGGAGAGAGAGAATCCCAAACAAACTCCCCGCTGAGCACAGAGCCCAACAAGGAGCTCGATCTCACCACCCTGAGATCATGACCTGAGCCAAAATTACCAGTCGGAGGTTTAACCAACTGAGCTACCTAGGCACCGTATTATGGGTGTTATTCTGAAGAACTCCATGAATATGGAAGAAGGGATTAATCTATCCAATGATATCAGAGAAGCCTTGTTGTGAAGTTAGGCTACATTGAGATCTACAAGGTAGTGCTCCAAGAGTTAGCAACAAAAATATTTGAATTGAGACTCCAAATAAAAGTCATTTGCCAATTATTGAATAGATGAGAAGCCTGGTACATTGTTTCTTGGATATAAAGCTGGGCTAATGGAGATTCAGAAAGATTAAGTTAGGGGTCCATGAATATAAAAAGGGGGAGTTGGGATTCTAACCCTGTGTGTCTGACCTTAAGTATGGTGCTTAAAGCAGTGTACTATAAAATCCTCAGCTTTCATTCACAGTAAGGCAATGATTTTAACCCTATGTTAAATGAAATCTTATACATCTAATCAATATGTCCTGCTTCACCATGTAGGGGTTCAAAACAAGGTCATCTCCCTTTTAATATTCAAATTAAATGACTCCAAGTCCCATCTTGCTGTCATAGAAATGTCTTTCTTTCCTCTTTGGACCCTCCTTTCCAGAGGAAGCCCAAAAACATTAGAAGTATGTGTTTAGTCCATGACGTAACATGGAAGAAAATCCAAAATAGTCGACTTGCATTTCCCAGGAGCCAGGATGGATGTGATTCTAAAGAACTCCATGAATATGGGAAAAGGGATTAATCTGACCAACGATATCAGAGAAGGCTTCTTGGCAGAGAATTTACTAGGCCTTTTGTTTTTCTTCATAAGGGCATGTACCACATTGCAGGCAAACGGGGACTGTTGTTGTTGTTGTTGTTGCTGTGCGTTGTGGCTTCTGGAGGTGGGAGCCATGTGTGGATCTGCTGCATGAAACATGACAGAGACTTACTACACACTGACATCTTTGGCTAGTGGTAGACTCCATGTGGGCAGCAAAAAGAAACTGTCTCCAGCAATGTCAGGCAGAGCTGTGGCTACCCATGCTCCTGTTCCTTTGGGTCCACCAAGAAACTGTTCTTTCACAATAAAATCTACGGCCATTTTCCTTAGACAGACCCTCTCTCAGTGTCTGGGGAAATGGAACATGAGGGATTTCCTGTCTTGGAAATAGCACATATCCAGAACCAGGTTCCCTTACAATATCAGCATCCTAGCCTATGTCATTGTAAATAGTCCTTTCTTAGTTTCAAGGTCTATCTCACAGATGCATTCAAATAGGTAATATTTCCTTAGAAGTGTTCAAATTAGGTTACGCTGCAAAGAACACAAAAATAAAAGCATGAAATAATAGTGGCATGAACAATATATGAGCTTATTTCTTTTTCATGTTCTATTTTGTTCTTACTTTTCCAAAGTCAAATCATTGACCAGGTCGTTCATTAAATCTGGAAGCTTCCATCATCACATCCATATTACAGCCAAGAGGAAAGGGGGAGAAGGAAAAAAGAATGATCCTCCCTTTAAGGACACTTCCTTTACATTCTATTGTCTAGAACTTAGATACAAGATCATCATGCCTATTTGCTAGGGAGCAGGAAATGTCATTTGTATTCAGGGTAGCCACATGTCCTCCTAAAATTCAAGGATGCTATTCCCAAGGAAAAAAGCAGCAACAGGCAGTCCCCAGTCTAAAGAAACACTCTAGCTTATTACAAAGTCTCCCCATTTTATAAAATAGAGAAGAGCCAATTGCTCTGGTTGAAGCTGAGGTGGTTGCCTAGTGCCCTGCTCACTCAGCTTTTGACACCTTTGCTGTGGTTCTTGAGGCAGTGCTAAGAAATACAGGGCTGCAAAGCTCAATTTGAAAACTGTTGCACAAAGATGACAGCTCACAACTCCAAGGGTTACCTGCTTCCTGTTTTTGACAAATGTATTTACTTATTTTTCCAGATACACTTAAAAACTACAGAAAAATAAAAAGAACCATATAGCAATAATAATTCACCTCCCATCCATATTTTTCCCCCATCACATTTGGTCCAGTATTACTTTAAAGAAAGAAAGCATTTCTGATTCAGCTAGAATTATTTTAAAACTCCATACAGCCTCATCCCCCCACTTTTACCATTTATGTGTTCAGCCCTGCCCTCCTCCAGATGTATATATCCTAATTCATTGAAAAAATTAATGTCCTAACGTAGTGATCTAGTGTCCACTTTCTGTTTCAGGACCCCATTAAGTACTATATTACATTTAGTGGTGATATCTCCCTAGGATCTGCTTGGCTGTAGCATTCCACCTTCCTTGTTTTCGAAGACCTTGACAGTTCTCAGGAGCATAGCTAAGGTCTTTTGTAGGCTACCCTTATATTGAAATCTGTCTGATACTTTACTCAAGACTAGACGAGGATTATAGATTTGAGGTGTTATATATTATAGACCACAGAGGTAAAGTGCCCTTTTCCTTGTATCTTATCAAGGATACTATCTACATGATTTACTATGGATATTGACCTCATTCATCTGGCTGAAGTAGAGTTTTTCATGTTTTTCTACTGGAAAGTTACTATTTTCTTCCTTTTCCTTTCATAACATACTCTTTAGAAGAAAGTCACTAATACAGAGCTCACACGTAAGGAATGGGCAGTTCTGGTTCCCTTATTAAGGGTGTAGAATCTCTGCATCAATTATTTGGAATTCTTCATAAGAGATTTGTCTCTTTTCCCCCATTTATTTATTTATTAAATCACTTATTTATGTCACTATGGAATCATGGATATTTCTTTTATACATTGGGTTATAGTCCAATGCTATTTTATTAATTTTTTTTTTCTCAAATCGTTCCAGCTTTGGACATTAGGAGTTCTAGTTCTATTGGCTGCTATGTCCCTTTGACATACTCCCAATCTCTTGTTATCTGTTTGTTTGTTTCCTTACTTATTTAAGTGCTGCCTTACTTTCTGGTACGACAAAATGTTCCTGGCTCATCATGTCCTTGTCCTAGAATCAGCTATCACTCCAAAGAGCTCCAGTTCCTTTTATTGGAGAATGGTATGAAGAATCAATGCATGCATGGGGTGCCTGGGTGACTCAGTGGGTTAAGCCTCTGCCTTTGGCTCAGGTCAAGATCTCAGGGTCCTGGGATCGAGCCCCGCATCAGGCTCTCTGCTCAGTCAGGAGCCTGCTTCGCCCCCCTGCCTGCCTCTCTGCCTATTTGTGATCTCTGTCAAATAAATAAATAAAATCTTTAAAAAAAAAAAGAATCAATGCATGCTTGAGATCATATATATATATATATATATATATATACACACACACAAACACACACACACAAACATGAACACATATATGTATATGCACATGTATTATATATATGTGTGTGTATATATATGACTTTTATTCTAACAGGATTTAATAGTAAAGCTAACAGGTGGCAGCATTTGTAGAGTGTGGTTCTTGGGGTTACCAGCCCTCCCCCACACATTGTAAAAGCAGTCACTTATTCATATTACAACTGAATCTTAACCTTTCTTTGAGTCTCAAACATCTTTTGAAATGCTGCTGAAAAGTTAACAGACCTTTTGCCCAGGGAGGAAAAAAAAAAGATAAGCAAATACATACAGAATTTGGTCCAGGATTCCTAAGGTTCATGGGCTCCCTGTAATTCTGACCCCTGGTACCGATGACCTCTGATCAGGGCACCATGATGCTAAAGGAAGGGCCAGGAAATCCACACACCCTCTTGCTGGTTTTCTTAAGCCCCACTTCTGCTGTGACCTCTTCTCTGGCCTAGGAAATGGTATCATTTGCCAAATAAATCAGAAAAGTCTGATGTAATAATACAGTTTCCATCAGTTAATTGCAAACATTTTGTTTTAAGTGGCTCCCTTTTGTGTAAAATCATGATGGAATTGTTTGGGGTTCTTTTTTGATTTCTACAACTTAAAGAAAAAATCAGAGTTAATTTGCCTGGATGCATTAATTCATGTCTTTCTCAATTGTGTTTGAGTCACTTCCCCTTTGTATTAATGGTTTCCTATTAAAACTGGTAGAGTGGGATGAAGTTGTGTCTGTGAAAACTGACATAGGTGTAGGACTGAAAGAGTTAATAGAGTCAAATACCAGTACATTTTTCTGAAGCTGTTTTTAACACTGATTATTTCAAGGTGGTTTTTATAATCACTTCCAAATGTTTTAATGAGGCTGTTTTTCATTTTTCTCAAGACTTAATTTTTTTTTTTTTTGCTTTTCATATTGATTTTCCAGCCTCTTTCCTTAATGCCACCATTGGCAGACCCAGTTATGCACTTTTATAGTTTGTTCCGGAAGCTTCCTTCCGCTTCCCAGCCCAATCTCTCTTCCTGCCTCCTGGGAGCTCTTCATCTGAGGAGAGAGCTCTTCTTGTCTGATTCCTCATGGTTTCTCTTGCAGCCTGAGTTCCAGGCAATGCAGTTTTTATTTCAATCTGTCAGTCTTAGTCATAGCTACCTCCTGTTGTCATTTTATTTCTTAAAGATCTTTCTGGAATAGAATCTACAAGATTCGTGATTTTACCAAATTTATTGATTAGAAGTGTTGGAAATCTGTTTAATCTGTATTTGCATTCCTTTGGTTTCAGATTTAGCCTTAGAAGTGCTTCCCTTTGCCCTTCTAGGATTCTCTAGCATTGTAGGGGCCCCTTCCCTACTATATCAGGTAGTGATAGGCAGTTAGACTGCCCAAGGAAGGCAGAGCCATGACACTCATCACATGTCCCAGCTTTTGGACAGCTCTGTGTAAACACACGTTACCAGCCAGCCCAGGCTGATGTCAGAGATTAGAGTCAGAATGCATCTGCCATTCCTTCAGACAGAGGTTTTGTTAGGTCATGATAAACAGCCACAAGATTTATGACTTCCCAAAGAGGAAAACCAATTCCCTAGACTATTGCTGGGAGTGCTGTTGGTATGCCAGACCCTCTCTGCGAACATCATGACACAGAAACAAGATCACCCATCAAATGTGTTCTTATATCTTGGTGCAAAGCGTGTTGGGTATTTTTTAAAAGGTAATGATAATAAATGGGCTTGTTTTCCATATTCCCTTTGCCTTAGTTGTTGATTTGAGTCCAAAAGCCTATTTTCAATTTAGTCCAAAGTTTTTATAGATGCAGTTTTCCCCAGAACTATATTACTCACACAAGCTTATTGAGTGATTCTGCATTTTTATTTTGAAGTTGAAGTGGCCAGGGTGCATTTATTTTTAATGGAGAGAGGGGTGTGTCTCACACTGATACCAAGTTCTCTGCCAAGGTCAGCAGAGTTGAAAGCACTAATACAGTGTCCGTTATGTATATGCTTGGGAACTCAAGCTCTCTCGTCTGTTTTTCCCTCAGAATGTGGAGCTATTTCTGTATGAATGATATTAAAGCAGCTCCACCACTCAGGGGGAGAAAGCAAATAGGTGACTTATTTAAGAAAAGATTTTAAAATCTGGATTGTGGTACAATTTTAGCATTAAATTTCAAGACTAAACCACCATTTTCCAGTGTAGTGGTAATACTGAAATAATAATAAAGTATAGACAAGTGATAAGAATCTTTATTTTCCTAGACCCATTCAAATGGAACAGTAAAGATATCAAATCATTTGGATAAGCACTGTCCCCAAAGCCCAGAAGTTTTTTACACATATCTAAACACCTGAGTATTTGGAAATGTCCATTTGGGGCTGACATTTTCTCTTCCAGACCAGGGGCATCTGGCTGTGAGAGCAAAAATTCTGCATGAAGCAAATTTAACAGCAGCAGAGGATGAAGGACAAAGGCCCATGTGAAAAAAACAAAACAAAACAAAACAAAAAACAAACCTTTGGAAAATCAAGATATCAGGGTCTCTTAACATGAACTGGGTTCCCAGGCAACACCCTTTCATGATTCCTTCATTAATGCCCATAGGAGTGATTGATTTGACTTTACTCTTAGCCTGCTTAAGCAATTTTGAACCCAAGAAAGAAGTGTTACTTGAATCTGGGGTCTTTTATTAACAAGATTAATTGGCATAAAATTTAATAATTATGAAAGGATACCAAAAAGAAAGATAAAGTGGGGGCTCTAATGAGAAACAGATACCCATCCCCAAGGAAATAAATGTGAGCATGGTTGTAATGTTAATATAAAGAGAAGGGAAAAACGTCTAGCTGCTGCATATAATGGCAAGCTCCTCCTAGGGCTACGTACTGGCTTCCAGTTCTGTTCCCCCTATTATCTCTAACTCGGAAAAATTCTTCTTTTGGAGTTGAAATTCTCCATGCTTTGTTTTACCTAAGGGAATGCATTCAGTTTTTCTGGAAGTTTTTATTTTGTGAAAGCTAAATCTCTTTTTCTTTTATTTTGGCAATGGCTTATTTTAACAAACAAAGGGCTGGCAGTCCCAGCAATGATTAGCCCAGTCTCCACATTGCCCCATGAGGAGATGGGAAACACCAGCTTACTCCCACTGGCATTTGTATCCTTATTCATGTTTTATCTTCACTGGTATGCCTTTCCTTCTTTTTGTTTCTTTGACTGTGACCAATCACAGAGTCAGTCTGAATTTTATTTGTTCCATGAAGTTTTTCTGAAGGATTCTTGATTGACGCTTGCTCATCATTTAGCCCTTGGCTATAATTTATCATATATATATATATATATATATATATGTGTGTGTGTGTGTGTGTGTGTGTGTGTGTGTGTATGTAATATCTTTTATTTATTATCTTCTATTTATTTCTCTCTTTCTTATTAGCTAGACTGTAAGCTGCTTGAGAGACCAGAGATCACATCTCCCATAAAGTTCTCTTCATAAGAATAAGCATGATGGGGCACCTGAGTGGCTCAATTATTAAGCTCCTGCCTTCAGCTAGGGTCATGAATCCTGGGGTCCTGGGATCAAGCCCTGCATCAGGCTTCTTGTTCAATGGGAAGCCTGCATTTCCATCTCCCAATCCTCCTGCTTGTGTTCCCTCTCTCGGTGCCTCTCTCTCTCTGTCAAATAAATAAATAAAATCTTGTATATATAAAAAAAAGAACAAGCATAATGCTGGACATGTGATATTGTACCACATGCTACATCTCCACTTATGGGAATGGCTTAAGCAGAGTAAAACTAGAATCAAATCAATCACTCCAGTAGCATTAATGAAGAAATTATGAAAGGGTGTTGCCTGGGAACCCAATTCATATTAAGAGACCCTGATATCGGGGAGGAGTCAAGATGGCGGAGAAGTAGCAGGCTGAGACGACATCAGGTAGCAGGAGATCAGCTAGATAGCTTATCAAACCATTGCAAACACCTACAAATCCAATGGGAGATCGAAGAGAAGAAGACAGCAATTCTAGAAACAGAAAATCGACCACTTTCTGAAAGGTAGGACCGGCGGAGAAGTGAATCCAAAGCGATGGGAAGATAGACCGCAGGGGGAGGGGCCAGCTCCTGGCAAGTAGCAGAGCAATGGAGCACAAAATCAGGACTTTTAAAAGTCTGCTTCACTGAGGGACATCGCTCCAGAGGTTAAACGGAGGTGAAGCCCACGTGGGGTCAGTGTGGCCCCAGGTCCTGCAGGGTCACGGAAGGATTGGGGGTGTCTGAGTGTCACAGAGCTCACAGGTATTAGAGCAGGGAAGCCAGCTACAGAGACAGATCCGAGGAGTGAGCTCTCAGCTCGGGGTTACCTTGAACAAGTCACAGGCTGGGTGAGCTCGGAGCACGGCTGGAGGCCAGGGAGACGGGAGTGATTGGGCGCTTTTTTTCTCAGGGCGCACTGAGGATTGGGGCCCCAAGCTCTCAGCTCCTCCGGGCTGGAGATTGGGAGGTCACCATTTTCATTCCCGTCCTCTGGGACTCTAGGGAAAGCCTTCAGGGAACAAAAGCTCCTGAAAGTGAACCTGAGTGGATTATTTAGCCCGGCCCCTGGTAAGGGTGGTGCAATTCAGCCTCGGGGAAAGACACTTGAGAATCACTACAACAGGCCCCTCCCCCAGAAGATCAATAAGAAATCTGACCAAGTTCACTTACCAAGGAGAGCAGCAGAATTCCAGAGGAGGAGAAAGCAGAGCATGGAATTCATGGCTTTCTCCCCGTGATTCTTTAGTCTTGCAGTTAATTTAATTTTTTCTTTAATTTTATTTTTTTTCTTCTGCTACATTTTTTTTAACTTTTACCTTTTTCTTTTTTAACGTTTTTTAACTAGTTTATCTTAACAATACCTTTCCAAAAAAAAAAATCTTTTTTGAACCTGCATTATTATAGTCATATAAGAATTAGTGATATAGAAGACCAAATGACAGAGAATAAAGAAGCTGAGCAAAAGAGGGACAAACAGCTACTGGACCACGAGGGGAGAATTTGAGAGATAAGTGACACCATAAGACAAAACAAAACATTAGAATAATTGGGATTCCAGAGAAGAAGAAAGAGAGAGGGGAGCAGAAGGTATATTGGAGAGAATTATTGTAGAGAATTTCCCTAATATGGCAAAGGGAACAAGCATCAAAATCCAGGAGGTGCAGAGAACCCCCTCAAAATCAACAAGAATAGGTCCACACCCTGTCACCTAATAGTAAAATTTACAAGTCTTAGCGACAAAGAGAAAATCCTGAAAGCAGCCCTGGAAAAGAAGTTTATTACATACAATGGTAAAAATATTAGATTGGCAGCAGACTTATCCACAGAGACCTGGCAGGCCAGAAAGAACTGGCATGATATATTCAGAGCACTGAACGAAAAAAACATGCATCCAAGAATACTATATTCAGCTAGGCTATCATTGAAAATAGAAGGAGAGATAAAAAGCTTCCAGGACAAACAAAAACTGAAAGAATTTGCAAACACCAAACCAGTTCTACAGGAAATATTGAAAGGGGTCCTCTAAGCAAAGAGAGAGCCTAAAAGTAGTAGATCAGAAAGGAACAGAGAAAATATACAGTAACCTTACAAGCAATACAATGACACTAAATTCATATTTCTCAATAGTTACCCTGAATGTTAATGGGCTAAATGCCCCCAATCAAAAGACACAGGGAATCAGAATGGATAAAAAACCAAAACCCATCAATATGTTGCCTACAAGAAACTCATTTTAGACCCAAAGACACCTCCAGATTTAAAGTGAGGGGGTGGAAAACAATTTACCACGCTAATGGACATCAGAAGAAAGCTGGGGTGGCAATCCTTATATCAGATCAATTAGATTTTAAGCCAAAGACTATAATAAGAGATGAGGAAGGACACTATATCATAC